>JANUYF010000008.1:4946168-5231168 GCA_026167975.1 Phrynosoma blainvillii
ATGTAATGTGGACAGTTTACTGAGCATCAGGAAAGAACTTACTGGCACCTTTTCTTTTAAAGTTCTATTAACTAAAAGGACAAGAGACCGGGAGTTTTTGGTTCTCTGCCCCAATTCCTGGAAATTCCTGTTTCTTGATGGAATATTTCATTAGGAGCTGGTTCTGGCTCCTGCAAATATCCCTGAGTTTGCAGGGCGGAGGGTGGGTGGGTGCGTGGGGAAGAGAAATGACAGCTTGGAGCTCCCAAAATAAATAAACGTTGTTGAAGATATCCTTAGCCAAGATGGAGGGAGGGGGAACCCTTTTGTGGCAGTCCCTTGGACACATGTGGAGGGCCGTCTCTTTAGCACAGAAGTGTTAAAGAGGTGATGACTCTGTGAACAAAGGGACTGCGATGTGTGAATGAAGCCGTATGGGGGCCATTTGGCAAAGCAGGCCTGATTTGGCATGCTGGTTTGGGGCACTCTCATTCCTCGCCCTTTGAAATATAGAACGTGTTTGTCATTGGCATCCAAAGAGATTGGGGGGGGGGGGGAGGAAGGATACTGGCTTGAATGGAGTCATGTTGCAAGTAAATAAATAATGTTCACGTTGACCAATTCAGAGACATCGCCAAGTTAGTCTGGAATATCAGTATGCAAAGGGATCTTGTAGCACCTTTGAGACTCTGTGAAAGATGTTGTAGCATAAGCTTTCATAGACTCGACTTCCTCAGATACATATACTCCATCTTTCCCCCAGTTAGTCCCAAAAGCACTAGAAGATCCCTTTGCAAGTTGACCATGTTACTAATCAATGTATATTTTATCTCCCTATGCAACCTACTTTTTAATCTTTTCACCTGATTTCTTCATCTCCTCCCTCCCCTCGAATCCCATTGTTTTTGCAACAAACAAACAAAACCAAAGCCTAAATAACTCCCGTTGATAATAAGACAAATTCTGAAATCTTTATGATAGTGAGACTTTTGGAAGGCCAACCCAAACGGGGTTGCAATCTTTGGAGAGTTTCTTTGGACAGATTTTTGTACACTTCTTGCATGCAACCTTGAGCCTTCAAGGACAAAGGAACACCACGTCACAGGAATATTTTCCATCCCTGCGAATGTTGCCAGGTTTTCACAATAGCAATAGGAACAGTGGAAATTTATGACATGCAAGGCTGACAGTCACAAAGTAGCTATTAACAACTTTGCGTTCTCCCTACATACCAAATGGGAGTATTGATTCCACTTAACGTAGCCATGTGTTTCTCTGTAAAATTAACAGATTGCCACATGCATGAATGACATGATGCAAGCATTTCTGTTTGCAGTTTTTGCTAAATTGATTCAAACAGACGCCCAGCAGTCCCTTGAACAAAACCTGCAGCCGATTAATATGCTACTCAGCCTATTAAGGCTTGTATGTCAAGCAATAATAAGGAACAAATGGCCTTTGACCATGTGCAGAGTCTGGACTGGCTTTACAGTGCCATGGTATTCCTAGCTATTGATTGATTGATTGCACTTATATCCCACCGATCTCCCAAAATGGGATCCAAAGTGGCTTACAATGATTTTAAAAAATATCTTTGGTATGCCATTGTTGCACATCTCATTAATGTAATTATTTCTTTCGTCACCTTCTGCAACCTCTCCATTTCTGCCTCCTCCTCCTCCTCCTCCTCTTCTTCTGTTGGTGATTTCTTTACAAAAATTTCTCCCTTTCTGCACACATTCCTCTGTAATACATTTTGTAATGAAACCATGTGGCACAGCTTATGGTTCCCATAAGAAAACCTGCTAAATGGATGTGCCTGCCTCTTTTAGAGCATTAGTGTATTTGAAATCTGGGGTAGAGGTAAGAGATGAGTAGCCTAGCTCAGTGGTAAAGTGCATTGCCTTGAATGCAGAAGGTCTCACTTTCAATACTCAGCATCCCCAGGTAGGGCAAGGAAAAATAAATACGTAAAAATATAGTTTCCAAGTCAAGGGAAGCAGCAGTCTTAGTATATTCTATGCTGAGTATATTCATTTCAAGTAGTACATCCAGGTCTGGGTGCCTTAGAGGTTCAACATGGCGTAGTAATTTGAGTGTTGGGCTACTATTCTGGGGACCAGGGTTTGAATCCCTGCTCAGCCATGGAAACCCATTGGTTGACACTCTCTCAACCTCCGAGGAAGGCAGTAGTGGCAAAGCCCCTCTGAACAGATCTTGCCAAGAAAACCGCTTAGGGCACCATAAGTCAGAAATGACTTGAAGGCACACAACAACAATTGTCAAGTTGGAGCAGGTTCGGAGAAGGGCAGCAAGGATATGAAGTATGGAGAATAAAACAGACGAGGAAAGGTTGAAGGAGCCGAGCTTGTTCAGCCTAGAGAAGAGAAGAATGAGGGGTGAGATGGTTGCATTCTTCCAGTACCTTGAGATACTGAAAGGAAAGGAAAGGATAGGGCAGGTTTGTTCTCTGCTGAGGCTGAGGGTAGAACCAGGTCTAATGGTTTGAAGTTACAAGAGGGTAGATTTTGATTGAACCTTAGAAGGAACTTCTGGAGAGTGAGAGTGGTTCAGCAATGGAAAGCAATTGCCTAGAAAGGTGGCAGGGTCT
Source organism: Phrynosoma blainvillii (assembly GCA_026167975.1). Lineage (NCBI taxonomy): Eukaryota > Metazoa > Chordata > Lepidosauria > Squamata > Phrynosomatidae > Phrynosoma > Phrynosoma blainvillii. The sequence continues at coordinate 4,948,759 of JANUYF010000008.1, forward strand.
CCTTCTCTGGATGTCTTTGAACAGAGGCTGGACAGCTACCTGCTGAGGATGTTGTAGGTAGAGATCCTGCAATAAGCATGGCTTGGGGCCTTTGCAGACTGCCAGAAATAGTGCAAATTGAGTCTACTTTAAGGGTTAGGGTTAGGGAATAATGGGAACTGTATTTTATTGTGGCACCAGAGCTCTCTGACAGAGAAGGCTCAATGTCTCAGAAAAAAACAAACACTTCCCATGATTCCCTAGCACTAATCCTAACCCTTAAAGTGGACTCAATTTGCACTATTTCTGGCAGTCTGCAAAGGCCCTTGGACCATGAAGGCCCTTCCAGATCTTTGATTCTATGAAACGTAATGGAGATTCATCTGCCTTCTTAATGGAAAAAAATCCCTTGTGAACCAAGAGCCTTGAGGAGGCAAATATTATGTTTGTGATGGAGCCCAGTTGCACCTTGTCTTGGTGGGATGTGAGAAGGAGGTGAGCTGCGTGTTTAAGCTGACCTCGGGAAGGATCAGGTAGGACTGAGTGTACACTATAGATCAGTGATTCCCAAACTTTGGTCCTCCAAGTATTTTGGACTTCACTTCCCAGAATCCCCAGCCAGTTTGGCCAACAGAGCTGAAGTCCAAAACATCTGGAGGACCAAAGGTTGGGAACCACTGCTATAGATAGCATTGCCAGATTGAAAACTGGAGAGGGCACCTCTATTTTTAATGGTTCTGTAGAAGAAGGAATTTCAGCAGGTCTTGTTTTGTTATCTAGTTGCATGACAAGCAAGACCTGCTGATATTCCTTCTTCTACCCAACCTTTGAAGGTCAGGAGCCCTCTTCAATGTTCACTTTGGCAACAATAACTACAGCATTTTCCTCCAACATTCAACAGATGCAAATGGGACAGATGTGGTCAAGTGACACCCGAGTGTGGTTAAGATGGCAAAAATTAAAAATGAGGAAGAATGCGCAACCGAGGAGGGATTGAAGAGGAGAGTAACCAAATAGCAATTCATTGCAAGCAGCTGCATTGTTTTCTTGTAACTCATTACTTCCAATGAGTTATAAGCAGAATGAATGGTGGCTGGGGCCTTGCGTGTCAGTGGGGTGGTCAATCTGCTCCAGGTTTCACTCTGAACTTTAAAGGAGAAATCTGAGACACTTGAACCTATTTTAAGGAGAGATTTCAGCACCTTGGAGAGTTTATTTTGAATATTTTGTCTTGTGTTGGGGAAGGTCCTCCATCCCTCTCCCAAAACACTGCACTTAGGTCCAAAACACACTGCAGAAAGAATCCAGTTTGAGTCTGCTTTAACTGCCCTGGCTCAATGCTAGAGAATCCTGGGAATTGTAGTTTATTGTGGCACCAGAGCTCTCTTACAACGGAGGCTAAATGTCTCTCAAAACTACAATTCCCAGAACTCCCTAGCATTGAGCCAGGGCACTTAAAGCGGTCTCAAACTGGATTATTTCTGCAGTGTGTTTTAGAAGGACTCTGTTGGATACAGTAGCCTACATCCATTGCCTGTCTCTACTAGAGTGGATCCATTGAATTCATGGAACTTAACTAGTGGTTGACTTGCTAAGTTCCCATTGGATTTAATGGAGCTACTCTTTTTTCAGGAGGAACCATTGGACTTAGAGCCAAGGTGTGAATTTTGGTAGGATGAGTCCACTTTAACTGCCATGGATGCATCCTACAAAATCCTGGGACTTGTGGTGGTGAGGCACTAACATTCTTTGGCTGAGAATTCAAAATCATGGTTGTTGTTGTGTGTCTCCAAGTCATTTTTGATTTATGGCAACCCTAGAACCAGCATGGTGTAGTGGTTTGAGCCCTGGACTATGACTCTGGAGGTCAAGATTTGATTCCACAGCCATGGAAATCCAGTGGATGACCTTGGGCAAGCCACATGCTCTCAGCTCCAGAAAACCCCATGATAGGGATTCCGACTTAGGTCACCCTAAGCTTGTTGGGGGCAATTGGCTTACACATTGTAAACTGCTTCGGGAGTGCTAGTTCACTGATAAGTGGTATAGAAATGTATTTGCTATTGCTGTTGCTATAAGTCAGAAGCAACTTGAAGGGACACAGCAACAACTAAGGTGAAACCCTCACAGGGCTTTCTTGGCAAGTTGTCTTCAGAAAGTGTTTACCCTTGCCTTCCTTGAGGCTGAGAGAGTGTGACTTGCACAAGGTGGCTTTCCCTGGCTGAGTGGGGATTTGAACCCTTGTCTCCCAGGGTCCTAGGCCAATGCTCGGAATTACACAGAGGTTTCCCATTGCTTGACTCTAAGGCTAAGTGACATTCACTTGCCAAGGCCATCCAGCGAGTGTCCACAGCTGAGTTGGGATTTGAACCCTGGTCCCTTGGAGTCCTAGTCCAATGCTCAGAATCACACAGAGGTTTCCCATTGCTTGACTCTAAGGCCGAGTGACCTTGACTTGCCATTGCTTGACTCTATGGCCAAACTTGCCTTGCCAAAGCCATCTAGCGAGTGTCCACAGCTGAGTCGGGATTTGAACCCTGGTCCCCTGGAGTCCTAGTCCAACACGGAAAGCACCATCCAAATTGTTCCCCTCCCTGTAGGCTCCTTGGGGTTCTGTCTGTCTGTCCTTCCTCGATGTTCCCCCATCGCTCATTCCCTGAGGCTCCCTATAAAGAAATACATGGTAATTGAAATCAATGGGACTTAGTTCAAAGCAAATGCGCTTAAGCGCAGGAAGGAAGAAAGAGGAGCTAAGGTCAGGGCCTATCATGATGGGGAACATGTTTGATCATGAAATCCCACCCCAGCCATTGTCCCCTCCTCTGCCCTCCTTTCTCCCCCAAATTCGCCTTGTTCTCCAAGGAAGGTGATTATCGCCTCTGCCTGATCTATTTACCATACTAAAGACAGGAGCCTTTGAACTTTTATTATCCAAGACCAAGATTCTCTCTCTCTCTTTTTGGAATCCAATCCTTAAAATACTCAAAAGGCCTTCCTCCGGAGATTTGCTTTAAGAAAGATGTTGAGCAGGGGGAAAAGGAGAGAAGGGGCTTAATTTCCAATTCTCTGGAGTTTCTTCTTCTTTCTTCCCTCCCCACTTTCTTCATGGCACTCAAGGGGAAAATTACTTTAAGCGATATGATTCCACCCGCCTCACTCCTAAATAGCTAGGGGAGTTGGCACAAAGTTGTCTTTCCCCAATTTCTTGGGCAAGATCTTGTTTTCTGGTGTCGGAAAAGTTGGTTTGGGGATGACAATGGTCCAAGACACACTGCAGAAATAATCCAGGCTGAGACCGCTTTAACTGCCCTGGCTCAATGCTAAGGAATTCAGGGATCTGTAGTTTTGTGAGACATTTAGCCTTCTCTGCAGGAGAGGTCTGGGGCCACAATAAACTGCAATTCCCAGGAGCACTGAGCCAGGGCAGTTAAAGTGGCCTCAAACTGGATTGTTTCTGCAGTGTGTTTTGGACCAATGCCTCGAATTGCCCAGCAAACATCACCCTTGGGATTCTGGGAACTGGAATTGCTCCTCTCTCACACAGGGATTCTGGGAATTGCGGTCAATCCCCCTCTCGAAAGTTGAGAAAGTGCTGCTTTGAAAGCTTGCAACATATATTTTATGCATTTGGGGTGGGGTATAAATTATTATTATTATTATTATTATTATTATTATTATTATTAAAACAGATCAAGCATGGTGCAGTGATTTAAACATTAGACTACAATTCTGGAGATCAGGGTTTGAATTTCTGCTCAGCCATCTAAACCCACTGGGTGACCTTGGGCAAGTCACACTCTCTCAGCCTGAGAGGATGGCAATGGGAAAGTCCCTCTGAAGAAACCTTTCATGAAAATCCTGTGATAGTGTCACCATAGGGTCGCCATACGTCAGGAATGACTTGAAAGCACACAGCAACAACAACGATAAAGGTAAACCCATGATAGGTTCACTTTAGGGTTGCCATAAGTCAGAAATGACTTGAAGGCACACAACATCAACAACAAATGCTCTCATTTTGCCCCACTTGTATCTGTACCCCCAAACTGTAGGCTCCTTGCACCCTTATTGATGGAGGCATAAACGCTGTTTAAAATGTTCCCTTTTAACTTATTTATTTTCAGACTGGTATTGTCATATTTGCTGATTGCTTCTGGGATCTGAACCACCTAGTCATTAAACCATTTTAGCCAATTAATCCTCGGCCTTTACCCAATTTAATGAATTGATCAGAGATTACGTTTTCAACATATTTGCATATTGCAAAGCCCTCAGCGCAGGTGCCTTCTTGACATATTACCAGCAGTATAATATCACCTCCAATTTAATTAAATGCAAAAGCTACCACTTGGTGTGAGAGGCAAAGGCTAAAAGGAATATATAGTTTTAACTTTCATTCCCACTTGTGGAACATAGGTCCGTCTGCACCGAACTCACAGTGGCTGGAACCAACTCATCCATCAACGAAATCTTTACTTGATTAATCTACCCAACCACCAATTAAACTTTGCAACAATTCAATTATTTCTGCAAAGCCATGTATTCATGTATTTTATTTTAGGTCAATCTCTGTTCTATCAACCACATATTTGCTTTTAACTTTCTGTAGCTGGTGGCATCTCTCTTCCATTCCAGTTAGGCTGTAGGCATGGAAGGGCAGAGATACAGTTTGCCAATATCATGCCCTCCAACACATATGGTCCCATTTAATCCTCTGTCCTCCCACTTTTTCAGCTGCTATTAAAATGTTCCAGTTTCTCTCTCCTGCCACTTTCCCTCTTTGTCCACAGCTTTTTTCAATGGTTGCCAACTGATTTCAAAGTGCAAAAGTAGTTTGTGCTCAAATAATTCAGCAGGGAGGGAAAAAAAGAGAGGCAGAGTCTTCACCTTCCCTATAGGCTCCGGCAAACCCAAACTGCTACAGCGTTTCCTAGCTTGTGTATTCTTCCTACTTAATAACTTTTGCCGTCTTGACACACTTGGATGTTGGTTGACCGCTTTTGTCCCTGCGAAATGTTGGACAGGTGACTTGGAGGCACATACACACAGGGATGGGAGATCGCCAAGGGTTACCAGGTGAAAGCTAGCATGGTGTAGTGGTTTGAGTGTTGGACTATGGAGATCAGGGTTCGATGGCCCACTAGAGCATAAAAACCCACTGGGTGACCTTGGGCAAGTCACACTCTCTCAGCTTTAGAGGATAGCAATGGCAAATCCCATCTGAAGAAATGTGCCAAGAAAACCCTAGGATAGGTTCGCCATAAGTCAGAATTGACTTGGAGGCACACAGCAACAAACAACATCGTAGGCTGTATTTCAGTGGAAGGAACTGGTGAAAGCACCTCTGAGTATTCCTTGCCTAAGAAAACCCTATGAAATATAATGGGGTCACCACAAATCAACAGACAACTTGGAGACACTCACACACTTGTGTGAGGCTAGAAGCTAGGGTGATGGTAGCACTGCTACTGGTAGGATCTCTCAGGTCAGACAGGCTTTTTGCTGAGGTCAGACTAAATGTACCAAACAACTACTGGGCAGGAGCAACAATGGTGTGTGTGTGTTTGACATTGGCAGAGGATCATTCAAAGCCAATGACAATAGCACCATAGCTAGCACTTGTTAGAAGGAAACATATCCGGGAGTAGCTGTGTTATGCCATAAGCAAAGTACAATAACTCAAAGTCCACAAGACAGAGATAACTTCATTGTCCATTTTGGTTGGCGCCATAAAGGCATCACTGTCTTGTGGATTTTGGATGTTCCATGCTTTCGTAGGTTGGTAAAATGAGTGGCCAGCTTGTTGGGGGCAATTGGCTTACCGATTGTAAACCGCTTGGGGGTGCTTAGTTCACTATGGCCCCATCATACTACCGAAATAACCCGGTGTGAAACTGGGTTGTTTCTGTGATGTTCCCACTGGCCCAGTGCCATTGTGGGGTGCACAGAAAAAACCCACTTAAACCAGTGTATTTGACACTGGGTCCTTAAGCGCGTCTTTTTTAAAAAGCTGCAATGATCCTCATCTTCGGGAGTGTGAGTAAGCTGTCGAATCGATTCGGATCGTTCCTGGAAATGGAGGCATTTCCATTTTAAACTGAAATGGTGGCAAGTGTGAATGGCAATAGAGTTAAAATGCTATGGAGAGATTCAGAAACAAAAAACATAGTGGGAACACTGATCCGGTATTGCATCACTGCGGAGATCCGGATCTCCTTGGGACAAAAAAACAAACTAAGTGTGAATGCCCCCTTAGAAGCAGTATAGAAATGTAAATACTATTGCTATTGCTATGTTATTGTCCTTTTTTAAACAAGGCCCTCGTAAACCACTTCTGAGATGAAAACCCTATGATGAGAGAATCCAAAATGAAGCAAGAAATATTGCCGAAAATGAGACTCCAGGGTTGGAAGGAACTCAAGCAGCTACTGGGGAAGAGCAGAGGACAAGTATGCGTCGCACTGTGTCTAATGACGCAACTGGACTCAAGCCGAAAGGACGTTCAGCTGCTGATGCGCTCAGAGGTGAAAGGAAAATACTCCATCAAGGAAGCCACAGCTCTGCGTTTGCAAGAGGTAAGTATGGATCTTAGTAATAGGGTGACTTGGAGGTCTCCCCTTCATGGGGTCACAGAAGGTGACTTGAGGCCAACAAACAACAAACTTCCAAATGCCATTTTCCTTCAGCCTCCATATTTCTAGCATTCAGTAACTTTAAACTTCAGTTGGGCATATAAAAATACGGGTTTAGACATCCAATGCAAAGGGTCACTAAGGCAAACAGAGCAGATATAGAAGAGTTTTAGGTGTCAATGATTTTCACCGTCTCCCCTTCTGCAATGCTAGAATATTGGGGAATAAAGGAAATTTTTACTAGAGGGGCAGAATCCTTATATGCCCTCAATTTGTCCACAATTACACCGCTGCTAGAGCTTATTGCTGTAGCCTCTTGCAAATGAAAAATGGAAATTTCCAAAAAGGTTCAAATATGGGTGCTCTTTTTATTTTTGCAAAGGGATCTATCATGATGGCTGAGTACGGTAAACAAGATTCATGCACTTCTTGATCTTTCCCTCCATACTATTTTTGCAAGGAAGCCAAAGATCCCCCTAGATCATTTATGTCTGGAAACCCAGTGGACTCATAAATTATCCTTAAAGGATCACTAGAGATAATGTAATATTTATTTGAACTGGCAAATTAGTTGATGAATTGGTTAAAAGCGCGGGAGGTTGTTCAAGCTACAGAAACCTTTAAAGGCTAACAGCCTTCAAGAGTGGCTTTTTGGCAAAGGTTTATTGCTGCAATTTCCATTTTTGTAAAGTTTATGATTCAGGGGAATGTTATACATTTCCATATGTAACTGGAAATGTGGGGGCAGTGATAGGCTTAAAAATGAAAGTCAAAATACCATGTAAAGTTACATTTTTAAAATAAAAAAAATTTCTGTCCATTTTAGAAAGATAAATCCTGGAATGCAAAGTAGACATTTAGTCCTGCAAAAAACAAAACAAACAAACAAACAAACAAAAAAAACAACTAAAAAACTTGTATGTCAATGACAACAAAGGGGAATATTGTATGTCAATGATAAGACAGAAGTTTCAGATGAATTCAAATTCAGATCAGTTTTATTTGTCTGGTAGTCAGTCTGCATATGTCTCCATATTAAGACCAATAAATAAAATGCAGCCATACCTCAGTTAAGAAAGGGAAGAAAGATGAAGATGCTCCTTTTCACAATCTTTTCACACCTTCCTAGCATCACCGTTTCTTCTCATCCTTTGTCTAACTAGACTTTTTAAAGCAGCTTTAGCATTGGGAGGTTGGTGAAGAAAGTTTGCAAAATCATAGACATTTGTTGTTAGTAATCAATGCAACAAAGTTTGACTTGAGGAAGAATGAGATTCTGTTCTGATCCTGCTTGTATCTGTGTGCACCTGGCAAGGTAAATTGCAGTTGCCATCAAAATCTCTTACTGAACATGTTTTGTTGTTGTCAACTGCCCTCGAGTGGATCTCGACTCATGGCGGCCCTATGGATGAGACATCTCCAAGAAGACCTTCTGTCTTCTACTGCTCTGCTTAATTCATGCAACTCCACACCTGTGGCTTCCTTAATAGAGTCCATCCATCTGGCATATAAACATGTATGAAGAGCAAAAAAGAGATAAAAGTGGAAAGCAGATGGCAGAACCCTATGGTCAACATCTGTAGGAATTTAACCATAGAATCTTGCTGGAGGACCAACAAATTCCTAGAGAGGTGCTCTCTGAAGGAATTTCTAGGTCTTCCAGTATGACTCTATGGTTAAATTCCAGAAAGTCACACTGGAGGACTTAGAGGTTCCTAGAGAGAACACAGTAATGAAATCCGTGAATAATCAAATCTGCAAAAGTCAAAGCTGCAAATGGTGAGGGCCAACTGTATAACTAAAAGCTGGGGCTTTAAAAGAAATAAAGCTCAGGAATGTATCTCCTTCATTAATGGAGGTATACCTGTACAATTAAAACTGATTTTCTTTCTTTTTAAAGTTGTCACGATATGCTCCATTTTGGAAGAGGTTTCTCCCTTGCATGGGGCAATGGGGAGAATGCCTCTTCTAAGAGCTCTTTGTGTGTGAATACAAAATTCTTCTGATCACAAGGTGGAGGGGAAGTTACTTTTTGGACTACATCTCCCTGAATTCCTCAACCAGCCTGGCCACTGAGCTAGAGCCCCCAAAAAGAAACTTTTACAAACCTTGGGAAGGGGGAGAGGTGACACACACATGGAATTCCATCCTCCAACAATCCTTCTTTGGGCTCCCTGATTAATTGGGAAGGGTTCCTTTTTTAATCTACTCAGTAGTTTGAAATCTATTAATCAAATTTATTAATTGACGGAACCGTTACAGACCAAATCAAATATTTAATCTATTAATACTGTTGCCACATTTTAAGCATGGTTTCCGCTGCTGTGCCAAGAACAGCAGCCTGACTTACAAAAATCGACTGGTTTTTCTGTTGAGAATTTTCTTTCCTTTCCAGCCAAATTTACTAAAATTTGAATAGGAAGTGACAGATTTGCATGCCCCTAGTAAAGAAATCTTCACATTTTACATTTCTGTTCAGGATGCCGTTCAAAATAGGAGCAGAGGCAGTTTTCTTTTTAAATAGATAACAGTCATCAGCTCCAGTCGAATATCTCCTCAGGATCAGAGTTGTGAAGCTGGAAGCAATTTTGGATGGAGTCAGAGTCTGTAAAAATGTATGCTTCGCAATAAAACTTTATAATATAATCACAATATATGGTAAATATATCACTTATACTTCTATATTTATTGAAGTGATTAAAAAGAGAACTTAAAATATATATAACCTGAGCAAAACATTTTGGCTTCTGCCTTCTTCAGTTGCTAAGGATGAAACTGAGCTGCATACAAGTATTATTTCATACATGGTCAAATAAATATATAGCAATAGCATTTACATTTCTATAGTGCTTAATAGTGAACTCAGGACTCTCAAAGCGGTTTACAATCTGTAAGCCAATTGCCCCCAACAAGCTGGGTACTCATTTGTATGTATATTTATAAAATATATTTTATGTTCTATCAATCTAAGTAGCCTGATGATTCACGTGGTGATGAGATGCCTTGTGCTATCATTTTTCCACAATAAATCTGTGATTACTAATTAATATACATTTTCTATTTATTAAGGGATTGATTTGGACAATAGTAAAATAAAAGAGTTGTAATTGCCACTGGAGTCAGATGTACAGACCCAAAGACCTGCTCAACATAGCACAAATATCCACCGGTGGAAATGCACTACAGCATCACAATACAACACTTGTGCAGAATAGCAATGTTGCACTCCACATGGCAGGCAAGGGCTGGATGCTGTTGCAAAATGCACAACGTGCAGCTGCAACATGCAATGCATGGTGCACAACTGCAATACACAACGTTGCTGTGTGTGTGCAAGGCCTCTTCCACCACTATTAGCAGAACAGGTTTGTTGTGCTATGGCAAATAAAACACCTCACTTGTGTAGCATGACTTGCGCATGCGTCCGTCATTAACTAAACACCAGCCCCTGCCCACTCGTTCCTCCTCCTCTTTATTAATTTCTTGGCTTTTTGTGCTTATTGATAATAAGACTTTCTTCTTTTGCTTTCTGCCTTTTCTGAACACTTAACATCATGAACTACAACTCTGGAAATCCAGGTACCAGACGGAATCCCACTAAGTCACACACTCTCGGCCCCAGAAAATCCCTGGAAAGGTTCGCCTTAGGGTTGCCATAAGTCTGAAATGACACGAACAACAAATCAAATATTTACAGAATTTCATATCCCAGGTTTTTCTCTCATTGTTGTCGGACAAGAATCACTCTCCTCTTTTTATATATAAAAAAGAGTCCAACAACCATGCCATAGGACATTCTCCTTTTTATATTGAAGTTATCCAAACTGAAACACGATTTGTAAGGCCGAAGAAGGAGTTTTGTGTGTTAGGGGTGGAAAGAGGAGGAGGGACACCTTTAAATTCAGCCACCCACCCCTTTTCAACCTGGGAATGAATTATTGGATCAGCAGAAAGAGGAGGTGGCGGGGAGGGGGGAGGGAAGAGAAAAAAATTCTTTTAACTGAAAATTGTATGTAACGAGAGGTCATAAATGTGAGCACTGCACCTTTAAATCCACAGCTGCCCTGCCATAAATATATTTTACGTGGTGAGGCATTTCAAAGGCGGCATTCCTGGCATGTTTTCTTGTCTATAATGGAAGGGCTGCTTTAACACACCAACATAAACACTCCAGGTCCTGTTGATTTTATGGACTAGCAACGCTTGTAATTTATGATAAAGTATCCCAGCCTTGGGCAGTTCTGGATGGCTTTTTTGTGTGTGTGGTGTTGGGGATTGCATTGGGTAGGAGAGAAAAAACAGGGGAGATAAAAGGGGGGCAGGATTACAAGGGTGCATTACTTGAAATCTGAAACAAAATGAAAGGCGCTTTTTTTTTTTAACAAAAATGACCCACATAGGGTGGCAGTGAATAAAATTAAGTTCTGATCCTGCAAGCATTACACGTTACACAACGTTACTATGGTGAATTGGTTAAACTCTGCTGCAAAGAGAGCATCTTTCTTTGCTAATTTCGTTCTCCAAGGAAGCAGGGGGCAACTTTTGCAACCTTCCCCCCCCCTGCTGCCAGAAAGTCTTTGGATACAGTGAGGTTTTTCTAAAACCTTTTTCGCAGCTGGGGACGTCATTCTGTCCCAAATTCACATGGGGTATTTTTTGTACTGAAAATACAATTTTCTGCATAGGAAATGGCATTTATAATACAGAAAGTATGCAGCGTAAGTCCTGAATTGCGAAGGTGCATCATGTCAGTCTAGGAGTCTCGTCTTCTGTTTTTGTTGTTGTGTGCCTCCATGTTGCTTTTGACTTACGACAACCTTAAGGTGAACCTCTCATAGGGTTTTCTTGACAGGTTTCTTCAGAGGGGCTTGGCCATTGTTGTCCTCTGAGGCTGAGAGAATGTGACTTGCCCAAGGGCACACAGTGGGCTTTTATGCTCAAGTGGGGATTTGAACCTGTGTCTCCAGAATCATAGTCCAATGCTCGAACCACTTCACGACGCTGGCTCTCTTCTGGCGCTCAAGAAGTGGGTAGCTATGAAAGAACTAGACAACTGAACACTAAAGTTAGAAACATCCAAACCATGGTATTCTCCATCATCATGTATAGATGTGAGAGCTGAACAGTGAAGAAAGCAGATAGGGGGAAAAACCCAACAAATTCATTTGAGATGTGATGCTGGAAAAGAGTGCTTTTGGACAGGCCAAAAGACAAACAAATGGGTCCTAGAACAGAACGAGCCTGAAATCTCCCTGGAAGCCAAGATGCTCAAACTGAGGCTGTTGTATTTTGGACACATCATGAGAAGGCATGGCTCACTAGAAAAGACAATAATGCTAGGAAAGGTAGAGGGAAAGAGAGAGAAAGCATGATCTTGATCAGGGAGGTTGTGTTTGAATTTGCCAGATCTAAACTGAAAGTTTGAGGATAGGGAGACTTGGAGAGCTCTCCTCCACAGGGTCACCATGAGTTGAGGATGACTGAAAGGCAGTGAACAACGACAACATCAATTAATTTAACTAAGGCCATTTGTTAACTGCAAACAATAAAGTCCAACACTTCTTTTGTGACCTTGTCTGATAGGTCTGGCTTTGTGGATTTCAGCCTATACCTTGCATTACTCTTTTTGGCCACATTTGCTTTGGACCCTGCCCAGGACTGCTTTTCATGTCTGGACTTCTGAATGCCCGGACCATATTTCTGGTTTCACTCACAGCTGGCCTAGGAACTGGAACTGCAGTTGCCTGCGTAAAAACTGGAGAAGGTTTGTGTCACTTTAGGGGTTGTGCAAAAGAGGACATTTCTGCAAGTGTTGAATGTCAACTGGTTGCACGATGAGCAACATCTACTGAAATTCCCTCTCCCATCCAATCATTCAATGTACAGGAGCCTTCTCCAGTTTGGCAACCCTACCTGGAACTGCCCTGATTTCTCCATAGGCCATTCCTGGGGACTGTAGGTGGACTTACATGGACACTTGCCAAATTTAGGCAGGGATCTAGGAAAGATGGGAGTTGTAGACCAAGAACATCCATTAGGAAGTACTTAGCACAGCCGCGGATTAGAGTATTGGGAAGACTTGGGTTCCAAACCCCACCAAATGAGTATTTCTCCAGAGTATTCTAATGTCCCAAAGCATTCCAAGGGAATTACCCTGCAGAGAAATAGATGAGAGTTCTTTGTGCTAATAGTAATCAGCTACTTAGTTATTTAATTGCACATATAGTTACAGTTATATAGTTGCAACTATGTAATGTCTATGTAACATCTAACAGAGGATCATTACACAACTATGTAATGTCTAAGTTGTAACTATGTAATAGGTGTAAGTAAGTGATGTGTCCTGGGCTGAACTTCCAAGCCTTCCCACTTTAATAGTCAACATCAGCTCACCCGAAAGAGGTATGTTCACCTGTCCACCGTATATATTATCTATTATATATAATGTTTCTCTCCCATCCTCTAACTTTTTTGTGCTGTCCAGCTTGATTAAGAGTTCTGGAGAACTCAAAGGCTTGCACATTTCTGTGGCATTCTTCCTGGTCCTAATAATATCTGATCTTTTTTTTTTTTTTTTTAACTGAGCTTCATAGTTCCCAAATGCACTGGATTGGAAATGAAATACTGGATGAGATGGGCCTGGTGTTGGGTACCTCTCTTCTTCTAGACAACACGTACACATTGTCGTCATGAAAGATTATGAGTATAAAATGGGAGTTTGGAACTTCTTCCTATCTTGTTGTTGCTCTTCTGGATGTTTTTACAGTCCCTTTCACTCCTCTCCCCCCCCAATCCCTTTTCTTTCTCCTCTCCAGATGTGATCCCAGCAGCTGGCACAGCTTCAGGAGGGAGCGAGGGGAAGACTCAGATGCTCTTACATAGCAACAGGGGTGAGGGGTGCAAGGGAGGGTCATTAATCATTTTTGTAGGGAAAGCTGAACAGCAGTCTGCTCACGGCCTGGTACTGGGAAGGGGGAGATGGAGATGGAGGAGGAGGAGGCAGGCAGGCCTTTGGGGTAATATGGCCAAGACTGGCTCTGAATCCACAGCCAAAATTTGGAGCACAAGAGTCCAAAGCTTCAGGGAACTTTTCTTCTTCTTCTTCTTGCCCTCCCCACTATTCCCTTCTCTTTTCCTTTTTCTTCTCCCCCTCCTCTTTCTTTTCTTTCTTCTTCCCTTCTTCTTTCTCTTCTTCCTCTTCTTCCTCCTCTTTTTCTCCTCCCTTCCTCCTTTTTCCTCTTTCTTTCTCCTCCTTTCCTTTCCTTCTCCTTTCCCTTCCTCCTCTTCCCTCTTCTTCCTCCACCTGCCTCTTTCTTCTTTCTCCTCTTCCTACTTATTTTCTTTTTTATCTTCCTTCCTCTTCTTCATCCTCTTCCCTCCTCCTCTCTCCCTTTCTTCTCCTTCTCCTTCCTCTCCTTCCTCCTTTTCCTTCTACTCTTTCTACTCCTCCTGCCATCTTTTTTCTTTCTCATCTTCCTTCTTATCTTCCTTCCTTCCTTCCTCTTCTTCTTCTCTCTCCTCCTCTTTCTCCTTCCCCTTCTTCTTCCTCCTCCTCATCTTTCTCACTCCTCTTTCTCTTCCACCTTTTCCCTCCTACTCCTCCCATTATTTTATTTATAAACCACTCTTGCCCGTTACTGGGACACAAGGCAGCTTATAAAAGTTAAAACAAACCCATTTGAAAACCTTATGAATTCATCAATAAAAGCATAGCAAAAGTTATGATTAAAATGCAATCCAGTTGCCTACAGACTTAAGATCAATTCAGATGATTTGAATGGAATTAAAGGCCTTATAAACTATTAAGTTCAGTGGAGTGGCCCTCAATCCCATCTTAACTGACCGACCAAATGTAGGCCTGTGACTCTAACATCGTCACCATTTTTCTCCTGTACAATTTTGAACATCTTTGCCTGATGAAGAAGCCAGTGACGCTTCGAAAGCTTGCGTAATGTATTTTATGCTTTGGAGTTGGCTCAGTAAAATATCACCGCTTGTGGAATTTGGATTTCCAAACTGTGATCATGCCACTTTTGTTTAGCATTCTAGTGGTCTGTTATTATCTATGATTTCTTTAAAATGTACTCTTTGATAGTATTACTTAAATTTAATAGTCTGGGTATAACTCAGCTTTGATTTTTGATTTTTATGCAAAGAACTGATGGAGGTCAAAGTTTTCTAGTCACTTGCCGACCATGTGGCCGCAAACATGGGAGACGCAGGAGCGAGACGGGCAAAAAAAAGACAAAATTCCAGGAAATCTGTTTCTTAACCCCTTAGTGAAGCTCCTTGGAGTCTAGATTTTCAGCCCTGCCTCATTTTAATCCCCCCCCCCTTCATTTTTCTTGTTCTCTTTGTCAAACCAAGGAAAATTGATGTTTGACTCCAGTTGCCTTTTCTCCCCTTCCCTCCGATTAACAATATTTTAACCTTAAAGTTTGCAAAAAAAGGTACTCCAAGTGCTTTCTTTTCAAGCCTCTTCTCAAGGAACATAATTGAGCAATTAGTGACAAATTACCTTCGCTGGCTTTTCCCTCTAATGAAGCCTTACGTAACCAAAGTGCCAATTAAAAGCTATTCCTGAAGAGAGAAGGAATGTGCAGCTGAAGGATCCCCTGGTTCTTTCTGCTGCAGGGATCACACCGCTCTTGGCCTTGCTCTGTTGCGGACAGGACAGCAGGTTCCTGGAGAGTGTGAGCTCCAACCCTTTCATTCCCATTACAGAGAAAGCAGATCTACACCAGATCCTTAAATCTGAGTAGACTATAGGTCAGCAGCCACAAGGGAACTATACATAGGTGATGCCTTACTCCCATTTGGCTATCAGCAATGATACGGAGCCTCCCAATGCGCTGCTGGAGAGGGTGCAAGGACACTGGTTCCTATATCCATAGCTGGGTTGAATGCCCCAAGATACAGGAGTTCTGGCACCTAGTTCCACATCAAATCTCATGTATTACATGCCAAACTCTGTACTTCTGTCTGGCCCTGAGTTTACACTTGCTTATTGATAGAAAACTGATTGCATTTTTAAAATCACGGCTGCGAGACTTGAGATGGCCAAATGTTGGAAACATGGGAATCTGTCTATGGAAGGTTGGTGGGAAAGGATATGGAACCGATGGTTAATGGAAAAGCTTTCCACTGTAATAAGACTTTGCAATGGACATTCAAAACAGGACATGTTTTATGAGGATTGGAGGCTCTTTACTGAATTTGTAGATGAACCTTCACACCACCTCCAACCTCTGGACTCTCACAACAACTTCTGGCAGGACACTTTACAACTCAACGCAAAGACTGAACTGACTCCAGATGAATCCCATCCATGGAATCCTGCAAACTAAGGATCACTGAGTAATCCTATGGTTATCACATCCTATGGTTATTATTCCGTTTGCTCTTACGTTGCACTGTAATGTTTGACTACCTTATAAAGACTTGAAATCGATAAAAATAATTTTTAAAAACTTGAGTACGACAGCCTCGGTTTAGTGATCATGGCTTCTAGGGATAATTCAAGCTTGATTTGTTGTTGTTGTTGTTGTTGTTGTTGTTGTTGTTGTTGTTGTATGCCTTCAAGTCATTCCAGAAATCATGGGGTTTTCTTGGCAAGATTTGTTCAGAAAAGGCTTGCCATTGCCTCCCATTGAGGCTGAGAGAGTAGTTTCCATGGGTTTTCATGGCCAAGCAGAGATTCGACTTCTGGTTTCCAGAGTCATCTTCCAACATGCAAATCTCTACACCATGCTGGCTCTCTCACACATGCACACAGACGTAATATATTTTTCTGCTTGGAAATTAAAAGAGAAATCTTGTGAGAGGCTGAGAGAGTGTGACTTGGCCAAGGTCACCCGGTGAGTTTAATGACTGGGCTGGGAATCGAACCCTGGTCTCCAGAGTTGAAGTCCAATACTCAGACCACTATCCCAAGCTGTCTCACTTGATTTGCTCTAGGATCCATTCATTTGTCTTTTTAGCACACTACAGAAGAACTCTTCAGCACCACGTTTTAAATTAGTTGATTTTCTTCTTATCAGCTTTCTCCACTTTCGCAACCATACATATAATTGGGAAATCTGATGGCATGCACCATCCTAACGTTGTTGTTGTTGTTATGTGCCTTCAAGTCATTTCTGACTTACGGCAACCCTAAGGCAAGCCTATCACAAGGTTTTCTTGGCAACATTTGTTCAGCGGATGTTTGTCTTTGCCATCCCCTGAGGCTGAGAGAGAGTGACTTGCCTATCAGGTCACCCAATGGGTCTAGCCAAGCAAGGATTTGAATCCTGGTCTCGAGAGTCATGGTCCAACACTCAAACCTTGACACCATGCTGGCTCCAAACTTTAGTCTAATATTCAATTTAATAATAATAATAATAATAATAATAATAATAATAAATAATTTTTGTTTGTATTTTCCCGCCTCTCCCTGCAGATCGAGGCAGGATTACAGAGAAATATAGAAAAATACAATATATAAAATACAATATATAAAATCATAACAATAATAAAAAAACCCCACAATCCATATAATAAAATCCAATACCAAATCATGTGCGCAGATTGGTCTTTAGTACTCAATGATGTACCTCGACATTTCAGGATCTTGTCTAATTCTTTCACAATTGCCATTCTAAATCCTAGTCTTTGCATTTCTTGATTTCAGTCTGATTAATGACTGCACCAAGGTATGGAAAATCTTTAGCTGCTTAACTATTCCAATGTAAAGTCAGGTAAATCATCTGTGGTCGTTCACCTGTTGAGTTAATTGGATGCAAATTGCTTTAAAAGTTTGAAATCAGTTTGCAGCAGTTGAAGTAAGTGACAAAGGAGAAAGGCGGGAGGAGGAGAATGAAACTGGGACATTTCGAAAAACAGCTGAAAAATTCAGCCAAGAGGATTAATCCAAATTATCTCTGCCAAGTCGGGACAATTGGAGGGTTTGAGGATACTTCTCTCCTCCTTGCTTGTGCTTTAAAGGTCCTTTTGGATTCTGCGCTTGCCTTTTATATGGTAATTGGTTTAATTGTCTTTTAAGATGATAGTTTATTGCCTTTTTAGTTGTATCTGTGTTTTCAATTATGTGCCGAACTGCCTTGAGTCACAGTCCAAGGAGCTAGGCAGAATGTGTGTGTGTGTTAAAAACAACAAAAGAGCAGAAAAAGCTAAACAGCCTCCAGAAAACTTGAGTATGTGTGTGAGTTTATGTGTGTGTGTGTGTGTGTACATATATATTTTACATTTTTATATGGTGGTTGGGAAACACATAAAACTGTCAGCTTGCGGAAGAATGGAACTAGCTGTGTCAAGAAAACAGTAATTTTAGCAACAGGATGGCTATGAGTTGTGGGTTGTGAGCAAGGCTGGATTAGTACTAGACCCTCCATGGCAAGTGGACCTAGAGTAGACCTCCTTCTCTGGTCCTCAGGGCAAGGAGGAGGAATCTCAGGGTGAGAGCACCATCTTGGAAAAAGTATCTGTGTCCCTGTGGATATATTTTTGTCTTTCCTTAAGCTTGGTATTTTTGATTTGAATAGTATACTCCGAGCCATGGTGCTTGGTATTTTAACATGTTACATTTTGATTTATAATTGTTTTAACTCATCAAATTGTTTAATTGTTGTTGTTTTTTAAATGTTATATTGCGTATCCCTGATTTGGCTGTAGTTATTGTTATTTGTGTTATTATTTTAACTGTGTTTTAAATTGTTACTGTTTAATAGTATTTTAAGGGGGGGTAGGATCGTGAGATATGAATGTATATTTTAATGTTATAAGCTGCTCCGGTTGCGTTACGCAGAGGGCAGGATAATAATAATAATAAGTGTTGTTGTTGTTGTTTTTAAGTTGTTGGTCACCACCTTGAGTCCCTGTATTGGGAGAAAGGCAGAAAATAATAATAATAATAATAATAATAATAATAATAATAATAATAAATTGTTGTTGTTGTTGTTGTTTTTAAGTTGTTGGTCACCACCTTGAGTCCCTATATTGGGAGAAAGGCAGAATATAAGAAAATATAACAACAATAACAATAATAATAGTTTATGGCTGCATCTGCACTGCAGAAATAATCTGGTTTGAAACCACTTCAACTGCCATGGCTCAATGCTATGGAATTTTGGGAAATGTAGTTTCTTGTAGCACCAGAACTCTCTGACAGAGAAGGCTAGATGTCTCACAAAACTACCAAAAGTACTATATGCATCTGAGGAAGTAGACTGAAGTCTAGGAAAGCTCATGCTGCCAACTTCTTTATTTCAGCAAGTGTCAAAGGTGCTACAAGATCTCTCTATATGCAATTTAAGAAAGTTCTCAATGCAGTTTTAATTACTGTTTTGTATTAAATTCTGATATTAAATATTAAATCAGAATAAAAAGATAATTTTAAAAATTTCTGAATGCGAAAGTTAAAACACCAACTAAATTTAACGTTAAAAATAAGTTTAAAACAGCATTAAAAACATAAAACCAGAATGAGATAAAAACCACTACACCGCCATCAAAAGCGCTGTCTGCTGCAACATACTAAGAACCTTACATATGCCTTACATGTGTCTTTTCTGTTGCATTCCATTACTTTATTATTTAAAAAAAAAAGGTCTGAAAAATCTAAACTGAATGGAATAGAACTTGAAATATCTCTGCCAAGGACCCTGGAATGTGACTTAGTTGTTGTTGTGTGCCTTCATGTCATTTCCAATTTATGGTGACCCTGTCATGGGGTTTTCTTGGCAATATTTATTCAGAGGGAGTTTGCCGTTGCCTTCCTCTGAGGCTGAGAGAGTGTGACTTCCTCTGAGGCTGAGAGAGTGGGTTTCCATGGCTGGTTGGGGATTTGAACCCTGTTCTCCAACATCATAGTCCAATGCTCAGACTACTACTCTATGCTGGCTCTCCTTCGGTACACTTTAGCCATATTCATTCCAAGATCTGTTCCCACTATTGGCTTGAAGAAAACTATAACTTACATATATTGAACTGAGCTCTTTCTCACTATGGATTCAGTTGCTGATGTGGGACATCATGTTTATGAACATTCCTAGGGCTCAGCTGTTTAAAAACAAAACAAAACCAGAAAAGCAGAACACCGAGAGACAGATCGGGCTGTTTCTTTTTCGGCAAAGAAAAGATGTAAGAAGTATTAATCGACTGATTGTGCATTGTGGGTTTTGTGTGTATGTGCATGGTCTCTGATTTTTTTAGATTGAAATGGTTTAAGTTGCTCCTCTGCTAAGTGAGCACTTGAGACAACGTGCAATTAAAAAACGAACATGAGATGATGAAATTAATACATTTGTCTGAAAACAGACTTTCGCTACAATAAAACAGGAGTGTGACCATAAAGTCACTGAGTGTCTGGTTGATCTCAAGGGCAAGAGAGAAGGAGCTAGTCTCACATCTCTAGAGAGGGAATCCCACATTTGGGGTCCTGCTACAGAAAAAACCTTGTCTCAAACACCTGCCAACTTCACCTCTCTAGAACTTGGTAAGTTCATTCATAGGACTGGAGCTGCTGCCACACGGCAGAATTAATGCAGTTTGATACTGCTCTAACTTCTTCTTGTGCTCCTTCAAGTCGTTTCCAACTTATGGTAACCCTAAGGCCGCCCTATAATGGGCTTTTCTTGGCAAGATTTGTTCTGAGGAGGTTTGCCGTTGCCTTCCCCTGAGGCTGAGAGTATGTGACTTGCCCAAAGTCACCCAGTAGATTTCATGGCCGAGCTGGGAATTAAACCCTGGTCTTCAGAGTCCTAGTCCAACACCCAAACCACTACGCCATGCCGGCTTTCACTGTTTTAACTGTCACGCCTCCATTCTACGGATTACTTGGATTTGAAGTTTGTTATGACACCAAAGTTCTCTAACAGAGGCCCACACAAAACTACAAATCCCAGAATTCTATAGCATTGGGCCATGGCAGTTCAAGCTGCATCAAACTGCATCAATTCTGCAGTGTGGATGTAGCCTAAGAGTCCTAATTCTTGTTCCTGTGTGCCGTCAAGTCATTTCTGACTTATGGTGACTCTAAGGGGAACCTATCAGAGGGTTTTCTTGACAAGATTTGTTCGGGGTGTGTGTGTGAAATTGCCATTGTTTTCTTTTGAGGTTGAGAGAGTGTGACTTGCCTGAGGTCATCCAGTGGCTTTCCATGGCCAAGAAAGGATTCGATCCCAGAGTCCTAGTCCAACACGGAAAGTATAACACCATGCTGGCTTACTGGGTGATTCGAATATTCCTCAAAAATGGTATTTTCCACACTCTGATGGTATGACGTGGAACAAAATTTCCAAAAAAGAATGGAGATCAAGGACAGGTTGCAAACTATGGACAAGAGGAGAGTCTTTTTTCTTGAAGGCATTCTAGCACCTACAGCTAGCTTGCAAACCAACTGAATGCCGCTCTAAAACCGGTGCTACAAAGTCTTTAAAACACAAGTTTTAAGAATTTTATAAGAATTTACCAAAATGTTCTCTCTCTTTCTCTCTTTTCCTTTCTTACTTGGGATGGAAAGAGAGGAGGATTTTTAAAAGCTGAATGTAGGAGAAAGCAAATCTGACATATTTTTTTCCCAAGGGAAACCCTGGAAAGAGTGCCTTCAGATAATCTAAATGAGAGGGGATTAAGGTCTGAATTGCTATCGCTAGGCGATTATTATAGGTGAGCAACAAAAAGAGTCCATATATGTCTGTGAGAAAGCGAATGAAGGGGAAAGGATATGGATACGCTATTGCAGACATCAACATACCCATATCCACAAAATTACGTGTTTTTTCCGTTTAGAAAACTGGATTTCAGTGCAGCCAGTCCATACGTTTGCGCACTATATCGAATGATCAAGTGATGCTTATAGATGCATATATCTATGCCTAGCTGAGCCAGCCCTTGGGAAAGAGATTTCAGTGGCCTCATGCAGGTGCCTACCACGCTTTTTCTCAGACAGTTGGATAGACCCAAGTGTGATTACTGTGATCCATCACAGAGCTTTCAAACCCCAAACTAACAATCTTGGATAATCATCATGTCAACCCCAGGCTAATTTTGCCTTGACAAACACTTCTGTCTCCCTCACCCCTGGCAGGAGAAAGGACAAAAAGAGAAAAGCAAGGGAGAGGGGAAAAAAATAATAATAATCTGTTTTTATTCACAAAAGGAGGAAACATTTGTTTGGTGAAACCAAAGAGAAAAATCGGTCCACGTTTCTCGTAATTTTTTTTTTTTTTTGGCAAGGCAAATCAGAACATGATCTTTATTCTCTTTTTATAGGCTCGAGTGTTATTTTTCCAATATCCCTTTAAAACAGGTGAAACACCCTGTCTGTATAAAGGATTGATACAAAGAAAAGCAAAGGGAAATATGACATTGTGTATATTACATTTGGAGGCTCTTTGATGGAAGAATTCTGCACGTGTATTCATTATTTTCATTTACTTATCGATATAATATTAGTCATGATGACATACTTGTGGTGACATGCATGCTCATAAATTGTATTCCTCTTACTTCACTGTAATTACATGTAAGTGAAATAAACGCATAGTCTCCCCTTGCCCTCCCCTTATTTTTCTGTAATTTCTGTGATTTAAAAAAAATCCCTTTTGCTTTTTTGCTTTTTTATATTTTATATTTTAATAAATTTTGTCTGTTACACTTTGCAAAATACTATGCACATGAATGTTTCCTCTCTTTCTTTCTCATAGACAGCCACATGGACATTAACAAGTGCAGCATCGAACGCAAGTAAACATCCTAAGCTTATTGAAATCCAGGTAGCCCAGCGCTGCAAAACTAAATTAGACAGACAAAGTAGATTCTAAATAATGTCACCAAGTTTCACACACCTATCATGTGCAGAGGGGGAAAAAAATACTAGTATTTCTAAGGCACAGAACTGGTTTGGTTACAACTTTATTTTAGTTTTTATCAATAAAGGAAGGGCTGATGGAGCTCCTCGTAACAAATGTTCTGCCTCATGTGAACCTGTGTTCTATGGCTCTGGATGTTTGGGTATTACAAAATATGCTTGATTCTGTACCTACAAACACTCCTGTGAGCATGGAGCATTTTTATAGCCTTCAGCAGTTATATAGATACTATAGATTGCTAAAAACAAACTAACAAATAAATGGATCCTAGAGTAAATCAAGTCTGAAGTCTCCCTGGAAGCCGAGATGACTAAATGAGAATGTCATACTTTGGCCATATTATGAAAAGATAGGACTCACTATCAGAGAGGTTAATGCTTGGTAAGGTGGAGGACAGTAGGAAAAGAGGAAGATCACATTCCAGATGGATACAGTCAAGGAATCCAGGGCCCTGAATTTGCAAGACCCAAACAGTGCGGTTGAGGACAGGGTGACTTGGAGATCTCTCATTCATGGGGTTTCCATAAGTCAAAGTTGACATGATGGAAGTTAACAACAAACATTGGAATTCTCATTGGGTTAAGCTACAAAAGCCCTTGTCACCATTACTTTGTTGATCTGATGGTTTGTTGCTGTTGTTGTTGTTTGCAACAGACTCCAGTGCAACAACTCTCCTAGTTTTCTTTCATTTGGTTAGTTTTTGCTTATGTTCTTCTGTAAAATGCTACATGCAAAGAAGGTGCTAACTAACTAACTAACTGTGTGCTTTGGAGGAAAAATGTCCCGCTTCATCTGTCCTGTGTGGAATCTGGATTTGGATGGCTCTGATCACGACAATTTGATTCAAGTCATCCTTGGGGTGTTTCCCAGCTCTGTAGATATATATGCTGATGGTATAGACGTAAACTATTCTTTAATGACTGCAGCACAGAGAAAATGCAAACACAAGGTACAGGTGAACATTAAGAAAACAAAAGTAATGACTACAGATGATTTACTTAACTTTAAAGTGGATGGTGAAGAGATCAAAACAGTTAAAGATTTTCTATACCTTGGCTCAGTCATAAATCAGAATGGAGACAGCAGTCAAGAAATAGCAAGAAGACAGGGACTTGGGAAGGGCAGATATGAAGGAATTAGACAAGATCTAAAGATGTAAAGATACATAATTGAATACGTGTAAAGAGAGATCATTCGATACCAAAGTTAGGATCATCCAGGGCATAGGATTTCTGATGTCTATGTATGGTTGTGAAAGGTAGATAGTGACGAAAGCTGATAGTAAGAGAAGCAATGCGCTTGAAATGTGATGCTGAAGGATATGTATCTATGAATATAATGGACAACTGAAAAAGACAAATAAATGGGTCTGAGAGCAAATCAAGCCTGAACTCTTCCAAGAAACCAAAATGACTAATTGGAGGCTCTCGTACTTTGGCCATATCTTGAGACAACATGACACAAAAGAAAAGAGACTTGGTAAGGTAGAAGGCAGTAGAAGAAGAGGAAGGGGGGTTGCAGACTGCCAGAGATAGTGCAAATGAGTCCACTTTTAGGATTAGGGTTAGTGCTAGGGAATCATGGGAATTGGTTTTTTTTCTGAGACATTGAGCCTTCTCTGTCAGAGAGCTCTGGTGCCACAATAAACTACAGTTCCCATGATTCCCTAACCCTAACCCTTAAAGTGGACTCAATTTGCACTATTTCTGGCAGTCTGCAACCCCCCGAAGACCACATTATAGGTGAATAAGCAAAGAAGCCATGGCCCTGAGTTTGCAAGACCTGAGCAGAACTGTTAATGTCTTAGAGGGCTCTCATTCATAGGTTCACCCTAAATTGAAGCTGACTTGATGCAGTTAACAATAACACACATTGCAAAGATGGCGATGCAGTAGCTTGTCTAGGGCTAAGGAGGCCTGCATTTTTAGTGGCCAAAAATAAGCCATGCTGGTGTATTTCAGCGAGAAACACAACAAAAATTAGCAGCATCTTAAAAACTGATCCGATTTTATTTGGCATGCACATTTGTGGACTGTGTCTGATGTAGTGAACTGATGCAGTCCATGAAAAGATGTGCCAAATAAAATGTGTTTTAAGCTTTCAGAGGCTACGAGACCCTTTCCTATTTGCGGGGTGCACCACAAACAGCCAGAATCCACCTGGACTATCACAAGCAATCTGGCCACCACAGGGCCACTTTCCCCTCGTTCCAAAAGCAGATTACCTCTGGGAAGGCAGGTTACGAAAGCAACCAGTTTTTTCCTACGGTTGCTGCTTGGCAAGTGGTCCTCGGTGGTAGACTGCCCCTGAATGAGGAGCTTCCGTGGAGCCATTGCCCAAGGTGCGACATGCACAGATTCCGTCCCACCGCCTCTGTCAAGCCTTCATGATTTCCTTCCCTGGAAGAAGAAGAATTAATTATTTAATTAATTAATTAATAACATTGCCACCTTTCTCCTTCTCGGGGGATGCCCCACAAAGAGGGCGAGAGACACAAAGCAGCGTGGCAGCAAACAAAGGGCAATACACATGGACACAAACAGGTGCCCCGAGCCAAACCCTTGCAAGCCCTGCTCTCCAAGAAGCGGACAGTTGTTGGGTCCAGGGGAAGAGAAGGGCCGGAGGAGGAAGCAGCAAGGCCAGGATGGCTCCAGATGCTGGCCAGGGCCTTCTTCTCCTCCTCTCTGCTCAGCCCTCCTCTTCTGCCAGAGTTCAGCTGATGCTCACCTCCTCCTCTGGGCTCCTAAGAGGCAGGCAGAGAATGAGTTAATGCACAGACCCTTCTACTTCCGGATGTGTTCATAGCTCTGGGCTCTGGAGCTGAGAGAGAGAGCATCTTTCTTTCTCTGCCTTTCCCTCTTTCCTCCTCCTCCTCTTCTTCTTCTTCCCAGATATACAGAGAGGGAAGCAAACAGAGCCACCTAAGAAAGAGAGAGACAGATAGAGAGATAGATAGATAGATAGATAGAGAGAGCAGGCAACCAGCAAGGAGAATACACACACATACATGCATGCATGCAGTCTCTTGGATTCATATATTATTCTCGTTTTGGCCTCCCCCAAGCATAGCTATTCTCAGCCTCACCCCCAATTTGCCCCCCCCCTCTTTTCCCCATACAAATTCCAAACTAGAATAGAAAGAGGGAAGGAAGAAGAGAAGGCGCATCCTCTATTCCTCCCCATATCCATCTCTTTCCCCCCCTCCAAAATAATAATAATAATAATCTGAGATCTACTGCTGCTTTAAGAGAAGGAGGGGACCAGAAATTGACAAACCCATCTTGGATGTGTGTCTCTCTGTCTCTTTCCCCCCCCCCCTCCATCCTTGCCTGGCCGGCCTCTCTGTTTGCTGGGAAGAGGGGGCTTGGGTTGGGTGGGTGGCTAGGATCTGAAGCCTCTTGGCCGGACAGGCTGGGTGGGGGGGCTTTTGGGACCCTCTGAGCCCCCCCACACCTCTCCTCCTCCACCTTCTCTCTCTTTCTCCTCCTCCCTCTTCTTGTCTTTCCTATTCTTTTTAATTCCTTGCATCTTGGGCTTTTGATAGGATTGGAACCCCAACCATTTCAAAGGGGGGGGGGAGAGAGAGAGAGAGAGAGAGAGAGAGAGAGGACAGACACAGTGGAGGTCCATGTTTTGAAGGAGGGAAGAAAGCAGCAGGAAAAAGGAAGGAAAGCAAGCAAGCAAGCAAGAGAAAGCAAGAAAGCAAGGCTAGGAGAGTGAGAGTGTTTTGGAGAAGGGGGTGTTGGTAGTTCTGGGTCCATCCTCTCACCCCTCTTTCTCTTTCTTTCTCTCTCTCTCTTTCTCTCTCTCCTCCCCTCCATCCTTCCAAAAAAGAAAACCCCAACCAACTGCCACCACTTTGCTCCTGAGATACCTTCTCCAAGGACCATCACTCACTTGGAAGGAAGCCTTGACATCCATCCCTCCAGACTTGATGGACAGCTACCACAGCCCCAAGCTGGAAGACAAGGTCTACTGGGGAGAAGGGAGATCCCTCCAAGCAAGAAAATAAGTCCCCCTTCTTCTTCTTTTTTGAAACCCATAGACCACATTCATGGAAATCTCATGCCGGCATCCTACTACTAGCCCGCCTGCTTAGTTTTTGATTCTCTCTTAAAGGCTGGATTTTTATTCTTCTTTTTCTTTTTTGTGTGTGGACATTTTCAAAATTATTCTTCCTCTGACCATTTGACACTCTTGTCCCTCTATGTTGGAGAGAAAATATTATTATTATTATTATTTTGTTTTAAAACCATCAACCATCACCAAGCAAACCAAAAGCCTTTCTTCTTTTTCTTTTTTTGCAACATTATAATTTTTTTCCCTTCACCTTTTGGCAACATTTTAATTTTTGTTTTTTTTCCCCCCTTTTTGGTCCTGCTCTCCTCCTCCTCCTCCTTGGTTTTTGTTGGAATGATGGGCTTAGGGAGGGAACCAGAATGAAAGACCCCTTCTTTGGAAAAGACTGAAGTTTTTCCTGGACCTTTCCAGAGCCGTTCTCCCCCTGGGGGGAGAAGCCCAAGAAAAAGACACCCTGGAGGAAAAATTTAGGAATATCTGATGGCACAAAGGGTAGGTGATGATCTTGTTCTAGATCTCTCTTCTTTCTCTTCACATGCACCTTCTTTCCTCCTCCAAGATGCCTGCTATGCTTCTGGCCTGGAGTTTCCTTTCCCTTTTTCTCCCCCCCCCCTTGCAAAATCATAATAATAAATAAATAAAATTAAAACAAGGAGCAGTTCCTGACTTGTTGATTTCCAAAATAAACCTCCAGTTTTGTGGGAAAGGACCCACTCTTAAGAATCTCTTGCTTTGAAGAGAGGGGAGGGGGGTGGTGGGGGTGGAAAGAAAAGAAAACAAGGGCATGATTTTTGCTGTTTGGCTTGGATTTCTATAGAATTGTATAGCAAGCCATTCCTCTGTGCCAACCAGAGAGATGAGTGAATGGGACAGAAAGACAGATTTGCACATCCAGAAGTTGATCTGGGAGGTGTAGTTTTTTTTTTCTGGGGTGTTGTTGTTGTTTTTGTTTTGGAGGAAAGGTACTACTTGGAAGGCAAACAGGTTCCTCCAGAAAAGAAAAAGAACCTCCCAGATCAACTTTGGATGTGTAAATCTTTCTTTCTGTCCTATTTACCCATCTCTTGGGTTGGCAAATGTCAAGTGGAATTGGGGAAAGGGGGGGGGGCACATAATGGAAAAAAGAAAGAGTATGCCCTTTCCAAACATATATATATATATATATATATATATATATTGGAAACCATCTCCTTTTTCCCTGCAAGAAGGACAAATAGCTCTCCCTTCTAGGGGATCTCAAGACCTAAACCTTTGTAGATCTGGCTTAAAATGTAACCCCATCTTTGACTAGGATGTTTCTGAGGGGTCTCCATAGCAAACTTCAGCAAAAGAGAAGTTAAGGGGTGAAAGCCTTCCTCCCCCAAATCTCTCCTCCAGGGCAAGCTCTCCTTTGACTCCCTCCAGCCTTTTGGCTTTGATTTGGGGCTGCTCATTTCAAAGCCTCAATGGGGCTGCTTTGTGGCATTTTGTGATGCCTTTCTCAAGTTTTTCCACTCTCTTATTCCTCCTTTGAAGCCCCTCCATGGAGAGGCAGAAAAGGACTGCCTGCCTTGAAAGGCTGGGGTTAATGTGTCTTCAATGTGGCCAGTTGTAAGAAATTCAGACAAAACTTGCCTTTCTTTCTTTTGCCTCCATGCCCCACCATCACCATTTAGTTAATAATTTTTTTAAAAGGGGGGGGGGGGGGAAAGAGAGAGGAAATATTGCAAATCCCATATTTTGAAATCCAGTTTTTCCATCTGAGTTGCTGTAGCTCTTAATTCCAAGCCACGCAAAATGAGCAAACCTCTTTTTCTAAGAATCTCACCTTTTTTGGGAACTAACTCTTTAGGGGGATAAACCCTATAAGGCAGTGGAAGAGAATTTTCCCAACTTTTGTTGAATTTAAAGGAAACCTATATATATATATATATATATATATATTAAAAAAAATCTTTTGATTCACTTTTCAAATTAATTGATTTCTCTAGCCAAAAAGAAGATGAGTAGGAAACACTTTAAAACTTTGCACTAAGAAGGCACTCCAGCAAAGACATTTCCAAAATAGGATCAATACTGTACTTTTTTAAAAAAACACACACAAAAAAACCAACCCCCCCCAAAAAAAAAACAAAACAAAACCAGAGCTTGAACTTTCTTTTCTGCATCCAAGGAATTTAGAAATCGCTTTTTTTAAAAAAATCGCAAAATCTCAAACAAGCCCTCTCTCCAACCCGTCAAGAGGATATGTAAAGAATTTAATCAGTTGTGATTTAATTTTAAATATGTATTTTGAAAACTGCACCCTTGGAAAGATAAAATCTGTGGGGGGAAAACATGAGGGTTTGCAAAGCAAGAGAGAGAGGTTAAATGGTTTGGTTTTGTACACACTATTGCTGAGATAAAGGGATGATTTAAATAAGAATAGTTGGCAGGGGAGGAAAAAAGAAACTTTTTTTCCTGGGGGGAGAGAGAGACAGATAGGAAAAGATTTTTAATCTATTATTTTTTTAAAAAATATTTAGTTTAAAGTGCTTTCTGAAAATTTAATCAATTCTTTAAATTCATTCAATAATATTTATTTCATTAATTCTCTGAAAAGAATAAGAGGAAGGAGGAAAGGAGAGCAAAGAAAAAAGTGATTTTTTATTACTTTAGGTTGAGAACAGAGAGGAAAAAAGTAAGAGGATGGCTGGGAAGAAAGTTAATAAAAGTCCAGATTTTAGGATCCCATGTGCTATTTTTTCAGAGGAAGGAATTGGCAAAACCATCTCTGAATATCCCTTACCTAAAAAAACCCTTCTATAAAATGAATGGGTTCGCCATAAGTCCACAGCAACCTAAAGGCACATAACCCACACTTTTTTTCTTTTAAAACTCCAGTTTCAGAAGCATGGAAATTAAACTTGAGGCTTGTCAAAATTCCTAACTTGTCAAAATTTCAAAAATCCAAGCCGTGTTGTAAGAGAAAGAGGTGTGTGATGTTTTGTCTGTTTTTTCTATGTGTGTGTTGGATTTCTCTTTCTGAAAAGTTCAGTGCCTTCTTTCCTTTTCAAAGTTTCTTTTCTTCAAAAGTTTCCAGAGAAGTGAGCTTGGCTTTCCTCTTCTTCGTTGGCTAAAAACTCAACAAAGTTGGGATTTTTAAAAAAATGACATAAAAATTAGAAATCTTTATTTTATTTTATTTTTTTGGAGGGAGGGAAGTTTTGCAGATGGGAAAGTAATAATAATAATAATAATAATAATAATAATAATAATAATAATAATAATAGGAGCAAACTTAGAAACTCTCCTGGCTGTTTAGCAAGGGATTCTGTAAATATGAGAGAGATGGTGAGGGAGCATGGACATCTAGATATCCTTTGGGGCTTTTCCCCTTAAAAGGATATATAGTTCCCTCTGTGGGGCTGGCTAAGGAGTGGGGAAGGTTGAAATGAACAAGGCCGGCTTGATCAAATTGACCAGCCGAGATGGCGTGAAATTGACTTAAGCAGTGAACAGGCACCAATAACAACGAAAAAGAAGGGAAAAGCCCAGCTAGAGAGGCTGGTGAAGTTTGGGGTTAATGGTGAAGGATGGTTAGAGAAAGAAAGGGTCACTCTTGCCCTTGGACTAGGAATTTTGCAAGCTAGGATGCGGATGGAGATATATATAGGAATGAGCTGGATTTTTAGGATGAAGAAGGATGACTAAGAAACCAAACTTATCCAAAGGTAGCAGTGTTGGCCATAACACCAAAGTACAATAGCATCCCAAATCCACAAAAACATGGCCAAAGTGATGGGGGGAAAAGAAGAGCCCTCCTGTCAACTGGAGCAGGTCTGAGGGCCTATTTTCTTGCTCCTAGGATCCTGGGGTAGGGGCATCAAAATTGCCCCCAATGTCACCAAGTGTTTTTTGAAAAATGAGAAGTCTGCTTCTAGTTTTGCAAAACTTTTTTTTTAAAACGATTAAACGTTTCGGGAGAGCCCTGCAACTGAACGGATGCTCTTGGAGGGGCCTGAGAAAGACAATCCACCCCCCCATTTATTTTTGAGAGAGAAATAAAACAAAAAAGAGTGAGGGTGGCAGGAACAGTCCCAAAGGGCCACATTTACCCATCTTTATCCTATATCTTTGTATCCCCTCTTTGCCTTATGGGGAGAATGGAGAGCTTTCAAATAAGTGCCTTTTAAAAGGTCAATAACTTACCAGCACTTCACTGTTTCGTTTCCCCTTCCTCGGGCAACATTTTTCCAAGGGAAGGGAAATAATATCTATGAATATCTTTGATATGGAATAACACCCTTGATATTATTTCAGGCAAGGTCCCCAGAACTATTTTTTAAGGTATGGGGCGGCCTCAAGACTGGTCGGCTGCTCACTGTGAATGTTGCAGACTTTCATGTGTGTTTTTACAAAATAGTAGAAGCAGAGAATACAGTGAAATATCTTCTTCTTCATCATCTAATGTAAAATAGTAGAAGAAAATACAGTGAAACATCATCATCTAATACAAAATAGTAAAGCAGAGAATACAGTGAAATATCTTCATCATCATCTAATGTAAAATAGTAGAAGCAGAGAATACAGTGAAATAACTTCTTCTTCATCATCTAACATAAAAGAGTAGAAGTAGAGAATACTGTACAGTGAACTATCTTCTTCATCGTCTAATGTAAAATAATGGAAGTAGAGAATACAGTGAAATATCTTCTTCGTCATCTAATGCAAAATAGTAGAAGCAGAGAATACAGTGAAATATTATCATCTAATACAAAATAGTAGAAGCAGAGAATACAGTGAAATATCAGGCAGAGAATACAGTGAAATATCATTATCTAATATAAAATAGTAGAAGCAGAGAATACAGTGAAATATCAGGCAGAGAATACAGTGAAATATTATCATCTAATACAAAATAGTAGAAGCAGAGAATACAGTGAAATATCAGGCAGAGAATACAGTGAAATATTATCATCTAATACAAAATAGTAGAAGCAGAGAATACAGTGAAATATCATTATCTAATACAAAATAGTAGAAGCAGAGAATACAGTGAAATAACTTCTTCTTCATCATCTAACATAAAATAGTAGAAGTAGGGAATACTGTACAGTGAAATACCTTCTTCATCATCTAATGCAAAACAGTAAAAGCAGAGAATACAATGAAATATCAGGCAGAGAATACAGTGAAATAGTACAACCATATTCTAATGCGAAATAGTAGAAGCAGAGAATACAGTGAAATGTCATCATAAACATCCTCAGCTAATGCAAAGTACAATAACACCCCAAATCCACAAAAACAGCGGTACCTTTATTGGCCAAGCAAAAAGCAGAAATCTATCGCAAATATATTTCCTAATGCAGTTAATAATGTGTGTTATCAGCAAGGCAAGGGCCTAATAACCAAGGAAGCATTCTAAGAATTGTTGAAAGCCTAAAGAAAGACTATTATCCTTTTAGATCCTCAGGGAGATCAACTCCACAGGAATCTTGATCCTTGATCCCAGAGGATGATTCATTTTTGGCAAGGGGGCTCAGCTGGGGTGTAGATCTGAAGATCAGGGTTTGAATCCCCGCTCAGCCATGGAAACCCTTTGGGTGACCTTGGGCAAGTCACACTCTCTCAGCCTCAGGAAGGCAAAGGCAAACCCCCGCTCTAAACAAATCTTGCCAAGAACAGTAAGGCTTCTTGCCTAGGTAGGGTCGCCCTACATCGGAAACGACTGGAAGGCCCACCAACGCTGGAGGAAATAGTCCTACATGATCCAAATTTCTAGCATTGCAAAAACTGAAAGGGGCTGAAAATCATTCTTCTTTGGGACCCTTTCTCCTTTCTGTCTCTTTTCTTTGTATCCTTAAATTTCTGTTTCTAAATTGTCAGCAGACATTTGTGGAGTCGCTGCAAGGTTAAATAATATTTGGGAACTGAAGGGAAACTTCTCCTGGGGGGACAGACTTCATAGAATCATAGAGTTGGAAGAGACCACAAGGGCCATCCAGTCCAACCCCCCCTGCCATGCAGGAACTCCCAATCAAAGCATCCCCTTCTTCTGATTCAGGGGAATGAAACCTTCCTTTCTCCCTCTTTGGATGTCCATAAGGATCAGATGTTTTGGGAGGATGTCCTTATAGTGGAAATTTGGGGCTTCATTTGGAAGTGGGAACATTGGAAATGCCAGAATGGGAAAGGCACATGCCCTACCTGGGACTCAGGCTGCATCCGCACTGCAGAAATAATCCAGTTTGACCCCACTTTAACTGTCATAACTCAAGGCTATGGAATCCTGAGATGGAGCCTTCTCTGTCAGAGAGCTCTGGGGCCACAACAAACTGCAAAACCCAGAATGCCATAGCATGGAGCCATGGCAGTTAAAGCAGTACCAAACTGCATGATTTCTGCAGTGCAGATGAGGCCTATGGTCCAAAACCCACTGCAGAAATGATCCAGTTTGAGACCGCTTTCACAGCCTTGGTTTGATGCTAGGGCCTTCTGGGAATTGTAGTTCTGTGAGAGACTTAGCCTTCTCTGTCAGGGAGCTCTGGTGCCACGATCAACTACAATTCCCAGAATACCCTAGCGCTGAGCCAGGGCAGTGACAGCGGTCTCAAAGTGGATCATTTCTGCAGTGGGTTTTGGACCTATGTCTACAACATAGCATTGCTCTGGTGCGGCAACCAAGTACCATTCCCAGGATTCCATAGCATGGAGTTCAACTGGATTATTCATGCAGTGCGGATGGATCCTGAGTCCCAGTATAGTCCCATTTCTTTTGGGCGCCCTTTTGGGAAGGCTGGAACTGCAGTGTCTAACATTGTCTCCTTTCTTTCTGTCTCCTTGGGTGCCGCCGCCGCCGCCGGTCTCTGCCCCGCTGGGCCTCCAGTACGATGAGTTGGTCCATTACGCCGCCGCCGCCGGGATGGAGGGGGTCTCTCTGCCGGGGGCCGGGGGCTTCGGAGACCCCCACCCAGGAAGCCGGGCTCTGGGCCCCCACCCGCTCAGCCAGGCCTCCCCTTACGGCTCCGCAGGGGTCAGCACCCACCGGCCGGGCCTGCCTCCGGGAATGGGCGCCAACGAGGCCCTGAAGAGGGAGAAGGACGAGATCTATGGGTAAGTGGGGAGGCAGCGAGAGGGTCCTCCTTTCCCAGGACCTGCCCTCCTTTCCCTGGACCTGTCCTCCTTTTCATGGACCTGTCCTCCTTTCCCAGGACCTAGCTTCCTTTTCCAGAACCTGTCCTCCTTTTCATGGACCAGTCCTCCTTTTCCAGGACCTATCCTCCTTTTCATGGACCTACCCTCCTTTTTCAGAACCTGTCCTCCTTTCCCAGGACCTGCCCTCCTTTTCCAGACTCTGTCCTCCTTTTCATGGACCTATCCTCCTTTTCATGGACCTGTCCTCCTTTCCAGGACCTAGCTTACTTTTCCAGAACCTGTCCTCCTTTTCATGGACCAGTCCTCCTTTTCCAGGACCTATCCTCCTTTTCATGGCCCTATCCTCCTTTTCCAGAACCTGTCCTCCTTTCTCAGGACCTAGCCTCCTTTCCCTAGATCTGCCCTCCTTTTCCAGAACCTGTCCTCCTTTCCCAGGACCTGCCCTCCTTTTCCAGACTCTGTCCTCCTTTTCATGGACCTATCCTCCTTTTCCAGGACCTGCCCTTCTTTTCCAGAACCTGTCCTCCTTTTCATGGACCTGTCCTCCTTTTCCAGGATCTACCCTCCTTTCTCAGGACCTGTCCTCCTTTTCCAGGACCTGTCCTCCCTTCCAACCTTCCGCCCAGGAGGAATGCCACAATGTCTTCCCTTTGGAGCATCACTAAGGTCCAATTCGTCCAGTCTGAGACCGCTTTAACTGCCCTGGCTCAGGGCTAGGGAATCTTGGGAAATTGTAGTTTGCTATGGCACCAGATGTCTGGTGCTCAGTGTCTCATAAAAGGACACTTCCCATGATTCCCTAGCATGAAGCCAGGATAGTTAAAGTCGTCTCAAACTGGATTATTTCTGCAGTGTGTTTTGGACCTATGATGCACGCATTGATTTTTCTGTGAGGGTTTTGAGCTGTTGTTTGGTCATGTCCTACATTTTTTTCCCTGGAATACCAAGAGAAGGGAAAAACTGTCATTTTTAAAGCAGCTGGAAAGTGAGATGGAGGAGGATTCTTCATAGGGTTGACCAGACCTGTCCTCTATTTCCAGGACAGGTCCTCCATTTCCACCTACTGCCCAGGAGGAAGGCCACAATGCCCTCCATTTGGACCATCACTAAGAATCATGAATATCTCACTAAATTTCTGAGCATCACTAAAGAGCATGAATTTATATTTCTGTGAGCGGGTTTTTTTTGCTTTTATTTGGTCATTTTTTCTGGAAGGTCCTACATTGTACAGGGCCTTGTCCTCCTTTGCGGGGAGGGCATCTAGGTCACCCTGAGAAGGGAGAGGGATCGGGCCCCAAGGCTGCATCCGCACTGCAGAAATAATCCGGTTTGACCCCACTTTAAACTCCCTTGGCTCCATGCTAAGGAATGCTGGAAATTGCAATTGATCGTGGCCCCAGAGCGATCTGGCAGAGAAGGCTCAGTGTCTCCAAAACTGCAATTCCCAGGACTCCATAGCATGAAGCCAGGGCAGTTAAAGTGGTCTCAAACTGGATTATTTCTGCAGTGCGGATGCAGCAGTAGTTGATCGCAGCGAGAAACGGAAGAGAGAGAAAAAGAGAGGGACCCGATCCGGCTTCTCTGTATTGACCTGGGAGGAAGATCCATGGATCCCAAGGGGATTTACCTCTGAGGAGACCTACTCCGCGTTGGCCCTGAAGTTGGGGATCTTTTGAGGGCTTCTTCGTCCTTTTTAAGCGGCTGCTCTTCCTCCTCTTTTGGCCTCACCTTTACCTGCGAGGAAGCCCACCCAGGGTAGGAGGATCTGCATCTTTACCTGGGAGTAAGTCCCCCTGAAAGAAGACAAAAAGACCCCCCCCCAAAAAAAATCCCAACATAATTGGACTACTTTTAGACCTGGCTGAAGGCTTTTGCAAGACTGGTGCTTTTGCAAGATTCGTCCCTTGCAAATTTAGCTTGAGGTGACTGGATCGCTTTCTTACATTACATTAAATTACAAATTAAATTTTTAACACCCCCCTCCCAAAAAAACCCCAACCTCAAACAAATTCGAGATGCATCAACTTTTGCTTTTCCCCAAAGGCTTCTGTCTGCCCTCTTTCCTTGCGCCGCACATTGGGATGCTTGACAGTATTCTTTTCTTGGCTTATTAAATCCCTGCGATCCAGCCCTCCTTCTTTCCCCGTAGATCTTGTGGGATCTCGGATTCCTTCTCTTTTCTTTTGCCTCCACCTGGGTTACGGGGATCCGGGATCGAGTTAGTTTTGCCACTTGTTTACTCAGAAGTCATTCCCTTTGAGTTCAGGTTTATCCTGAATTTAACAGCTTTCACCTTCAAAATTCCGTGTATTTTAAATCTTTCTTTCTTTCTTTCTTTCTTTCTTTGTCATCATTCCAACAATCTGGGATTCTTTTTCAATGAGTTCTTCTTTTGTCTGGGTTCTAATGGATCTATTCTCAGTCTGGGTTCTAATAGATCTTTCCATTCTCTCAGGGTTTTAATGGCTCTC
The DNA here is from genome assembly GCA_026167975.1 of Phrynosoma blainvillii. Taxonomy (NCBI): domain Eukaryota; kingdom Metazoa; phylum Chordata; class Lepidosauria; order Squamata; family Phrynosomatidae; genus Phrynosoma; species Phrynosoma blainvillii. The sequence continues at coordinate 4,984,909 of JANUYF010000008.1, forward strand.
TCTCTGTTCTGTTTTGGTTCTAATGGATCTATTCTCTGCCTAGGTTCTAATGGATCTATCTATTCTTTCTAGGTTTTAATGGATCCGTTTATTTATTCTGTTTGGGTTCGAATGGATCTTTCTATTCTTTCTGGGTTTAAATGGATCCATTTATTCTGTTTGGGTTCTGATGGATCCATGTGTTCTATCTGGGTTCTAATGGATCTTTCTGTTCTTTCTGGCTTCTAATGGATCATCCAGAGCCGCCTTGCTTTTTCTCACCGCATCCCTAATCTTAAAAGATCCCTTTGGGTTTGCGCCGGATCACTCCAGAGTTTGTTTCTTAAGACTTTCCCCTTTCAGATCCTTGCAAATCTACCTCAATTCCTTGTATGGCTTCATGCAAACACATATTGATTGATTTCTAATCTTGGGTGGATCTCATGATTCAAAGATCTCTTTGCCCTGGGCTCTTTCTTTTCTTTTTTTTAAAATGGATCCGAACCTGTCCTGGCTTTTGCATTTCTGGGATCCTAGAGACTGGGTTGTAGGCACCTCTTTTTGAAAGTCCTTTTGTCTGCTGGTAGGATCAACTTTCCGAAGAAGGCAAGAATTGGGAATGGTGAATATTTGTGCAAAAAATGTCAGATTTTAGACCCCAGAGCACTAGCGTCTTCCAGTTATAGTTTTAAAAGAAACATCTTTTAACATCCATGGGGAGGGTAAGACAATAATAATAATAATAATAATAAAATAATAATAATAATAATAATAATAATAATACATCTGGTCCTTTGTGAAGGGACACTGAAATTTATTTTTCCTCTCTTAGATATTTCTATTTCTTCTCCTTACAATTCCCTGCCTTTAGTTTGGGCATCAAACTTAGGACTCTCCTTTTCTCTCCTTGAACCAAAGATGATGATGATGATGATGATGATGATGATGATGATGATGATAACAATTATCATCATCATTATTATCATTATCTTTGGTTCAAGGAGAGAAAAAGGGACCCATAAGTTGGATGCCCCAACTAAAGGCAGGGAATTGTAGGGAGAAGGAGTAGAAAGTCCTAAGAGGAGGAAAAATAAATGTCAAAGTCCACTCACAAAGGACCTCTTTTCTTTTTGGGAGTGTCTATACTGGCAAATTCAGGGAACAGTTTTATAAAATTGGGGTATCAATATATGGTGGCAGAATTAGGGGGGGGGGAAAGAAAGGGATCTTGATGGATCATGAGATAGGCTTAGTTGTTCTCCATTAGTACAAGAAGTAGTGTAGCAATCTGGGGTTTTTTTTTTGGTACATGAAAAAAGGATGCTGTAGTGCCAAATTCTGGACTGCAATGCAAGAAGACAAATTCATGGATGCTGGGATATCAGGGTTTCAATCCTGGCTCCGTTGCTGAAAACCAGCTCAGAGGAAGGCAATGGCAAACCCCTTTGGAAGAAATCTTGCAGAGAAAAAGCCATGATATAGGCTCCCCTTGTGTGTGTGTGTGTGTGAATGTGTCTTCAAGTTAATGTATTGCGACCCCATGAATTTTATAGGGTTTTCTTTGGCAAGAAATCCTCAGAGGTGGTTTTGCTAATTCCTTCCTCTGCAATCTATCCAACAGCGCCTGGCATTCATTGGGTGGTTTCCCATCCAAGTCCTAACCAGGGCTGACCCTGCTTAGTTCCCCAAACCAGATGGGATCTAGCGCCTTTATTTGGGTCACCATATATTGAAAATGACACACCAACAAGGCTTCTTGGCCAAGGTGGAGAAGAGAACCTCCAGTTTCAGAGGCAGTACACCTTGGCATAAGGGTCTAAAAAGGCTGTGTCCACACAGCAGAAATAATGCACTTTGACACCACTTCAGCTGCCATGGCTCAGTGCTATGGAACTATGGGATGTGTCCTTTGTGGTGGCAACCTGAAATCTCTGGCTGAGAAGGCTAAATATCTCACAAAACGACAGATCCTAGAATTCCATCCCATTGAGCTATAGCAGCTAAAAAGTAATAATAATAATAATAATAATAATAATAATAATAAATTTTATTTTTAACCTGTCCCTCTGCATGGCAACCGGGGCGGTGTACACAAGATTAAAACAGATAACAGTTAAAACACTCCTTCAACCCAATCCCTAACCCTCCCAGTCAAACTGGCATCAAACTGCATTATTCCTGCAGTGCAGATGCAACTCCAAGAAGGAGTTGCCATAATCTTTAGCCTCAAATGGTAAAAATCCCCAAATGTGCGCATCAGGCGGGAACCAAGGCGCCGGATTAGTGTTTTAACAGGGCATTAGACAGGGTTGGCATGGCATTCTAATAAAATGGTTGGAAGGCGTGACTGCGAGGAATGTTGTATGTTGGCCCAAAGATTATTTCTCCCCCATTTTTTTCAGGGGGAAGGGTTGTATAGTTCAGGGGTAGCATGCACAGGTCTTTTCAGATGGCTTTGTTGCTCCCTTTCGCAGCATAAGGCCATTTGGTGCAAGGGAGGCAGCTGTACCACTTGGCCATTCCAGCCATCGCAGTGTTGACAGATGTGTTTGTGAGAGAATGCAAGGAGGCTTTTGTGAGCGCTGGGGAAGTTTGGGGGCACCCAAAGTACACCCAGCTTCACTTCCCTGAGAGTTTAGAGCTATGATGTTGACCTTCCAAATGGGCAACTCAAAGCATGACAATTATATATATATATATATATATATATATATATATATTACAAGTTCTTTCCGGTCCAAAAAAGAAATAGCAATCGCAGCAATAGCAGCTTCATTTGTATACCGCTTCATACATAATATAATATATCTGTATGGAAATTTTAATGTTGTAAGCCGCCCCGATTGCTCTGCAGAGGGGCAGGATATAAATTATTATTATTATTATTATTATTATTATTATTATTATTATTATGACAGTCTCTAAGTGGTTTACTTAATAATCCAGTTTGGGATCACTTTAACTGCCTTGGCTCAGTGCTAGGGAATCCTGGGAATTGTAGCTTATTGTGGCACCAGAACTCTCTGACAGAGAAGGTTATGTGTCTCACAAAACTACAGTTCCCAGAATCCTCTAACAATGATTTGATATTAAAAGATACACACACACACACACACAGAGAGTTTAATATCAAATAATTGTCCATTCACTTTCCGTTGTTGTTGTTATGTGCCTTCAAGTTGTTTCCGATGTATGGCGACCTGAAGGTGACTGTATCCTGGGGTTTTCTTGGCAAGTTTCTTCAGAGGGGGTTTTGCCTTTGCCATCCTCTGAGGCTGAGAGAGTGTGACTTGCCCAACGTTACCCAGTGGGTTTCCATGGCCGAGCCAGGATTCGATTTCCTTTCCGTTAATGGCACTCAAAAGACCTGGGAGTTGCTTGGACCACTGAAGACGTGCCTCTGCTATACAAGTTCTTTAAGGTCCAAAAAAGAAATAATCCAGTTTGATATCACTTTAACTGCTTTGGCTCAGTGCTAGGGAATCCTGGGAATTGTAGTTTATTGTGGCACCAGAACTCTCTGACAAAGAAGGCTCTGTCTTCTAATGTGCCATCCCTTCAAATATTTAAAGATGGTTGTCACATTCCCTATCAATCTTTTCTTTTGCAAGCTTTCTTCTCCAGTCGTACAGAACTAAACGTGCCTTTTGTGTCTCACAAAACTACAGTTCCCAGAATTCCCTAACACTGAGCCAGGGCAGTTAAAGTGTTCTCAAACTGGATTATATCTGCAGTGTGTTTTGGACCTCAGTTTTGTACCACTTCAATGACCATAGCTCGAATGCTGGACTTTGTAGTTTGGGATGAGGTGCTTAGAATTAGAGCACTAGAGAGAAGGCTGAGCCTCCAGGGAAACTGCAACTCCCAGGCAAACTGCAACTCCCAGGATTCTGTAGAATGGAACTGATCCAGTGTCTTGTTTCTAATGATGATTCATGCTTGTAATCAGATTGACCTTGCTGGCGGATGGGGATTCTGGGAGTTGTTATCCAAAGAAGTAATATCCTCCAAGTTCTGCTTCTGGTGCCCCATTGGTTGGATGTCAATACAACAAGCCTTCTCTGCTCCATGTTCTCAGTATTTAGGGATAGACTTCTCTTGAACATGGATGCTCTATGAGAGTCTCTTATGAGTAACAAGATAGGACTTGGCTTGCTGCTGCTCCACATATCATAGAGTTGGAAGGGATCTCATCGTCATTTGGTCTAATAATCCTTCTGCCATGCAGAAATTCACAACCACATCTCCCCTTTGTTTAGAGACCACTACCCTCCGAGGTTCTCTATTCCACTGCCAAACATCTCTTACCATCACCCAATTCTTCCTAATGTTTTAGGTGGATTCTCTTTTCTGAATCCATTGGTTTGCATCCTAGTCTCCGGAGCAGCAGAAGACAAACCTGCTCCGTCTTCTCGTGTGACATCCCTTCAGATATTTAAAGATGGTTGTCACATTCCCTATCAGTCTTTTCTTTTGTCGGCTTTCTTCTCCAGTCGTACAGAACTAAACGTGCCTTTTTGCAATCAAGTGTCTCCTCATACAAAAGACACAGACAGTGACACCTCCATCACCGGGTAGAACTGTACAACATATGCATTTGTTCGTGAAACAAAGAGAGAAACTGTTCTTTTGTATTTTTTAAGGTGGATACTGTACTCAAAAATAGAAATTTTGCATTGTCTGCCCAGTTCTATTCATGGAAAAAAGGTTGATTGGTTTTAGCCGAACTGGATCTAGCACTTAGTGGATTGGGCCCATTGTCCTTTATTTAATTATTTATTTTATTTCCCACCTTTCGACAATGAGACTAAAGTCGGCCAACAACATATTTTAAACAATATAGATCAGGGGTAGGCAACCTTTCCCCTTTAAGGGCGGAGGGACTTCAGCTCCCAGAATCCCAGGAGCTATTGGCCAACATGGGACTATTGGCCAACATGGCTGAGGCTTCTGGGAGCTGAAGTCCCTCGGCCCTTAAAGGGGAAAGGTTGCCTACCCCTGATATAGATGGAAACGATACAAAAGTTTCAACAAAAAAAGTTCTTTATTTATACCCCACCTTTCAACAAACACTGAGAGGCAAGGCAGAGCTAACAAATGTCTTTGAAACAATATAGATGGAAACCATACAAAAGTTTCGAGAAAAGTTTATTTATTTATGTATTTATTTATTTCCTTTCTCTCAACATTGAGACTCCGGGGAGTTAACACTGTATTTGAAGCGATCAAGATGCAAGTCAATGCTAACAAAGAAAGTTTCAATAAAAGTATAGGCGTACACGTTATTTGAAAAAGAAATCCTTTTCCAACGTTAAAACATATTTTTTTAATAAATAAATAAATAAATAAAAGCATTCAAGTTCCTTAAAGGACTGCATACAAATCCTAAAATCGGCACCACACAGCAATAGAAGCCCATCTCAATGTGTTTGTAAAAGCCGGATGGCATAGAAGTGTTTTAACTTGCTGATGGAAGGAGAACAAAAATGGAAGGAGAGCAAAGACGGTGCCTTCTGGGCCTCCCTTGGGAAGGAGTTCCAAAGTCTGGGAGCAGCCACCAAGGAGGCCCTCTCCCTTGCTCCCATTCCCCCTTTAGCTGTGCAAAGTTTTTCAGTTTCTTCTCATCCCCCCCCCAAAAAAGTTTCCAAAGCTAGCACTTTGACCCTGCAGAAAGATTTATGGGCCAGTCAAACGGGGCTGTGTCTTTTCACTCTTACACCCCAGTCAGTTGACAGCTCTGTCATTAAAAGGAGAAAGGTGGCCAGGAGAGAGGAATTACCCACTTTATGGGGGGGGGGAACCCCCCAATCCATTTGCTCATTGAAAGGAAATGCTCTGGATTTCTTCACCCACCCCTTTCAGCTTTTCGACTTGATTATTCCTCAGACGATCTCGGGAACGTCCCTTTTCTGCGCAATTGAGCTTTTCAATGAACGGTTAAATATTCGCTGCACGGAGTAATTATATAAAGCTCTCTTTTCAACTGTAAAGAAAATACTTTTTTTTCCAAAAAAGGGGAAAAAAGCATACGAAGAAGGCCACTGAATTATATGAACTTTAAAAAAGAACTGACCCTGATTTCCTAGAATTAAAGGATCAGGCGGAATAGGCTTCTCATCTTGAACCCCCCCTTTGTGACTAAGGCTAAGCTTTTGGGTTCAAATGGTGCAACCATAAATTCTAATTCTGAAGTGGACAGAAACCAGCAGAAACACAGGTCAGTAAATGAAAAACGTATCGCCTTCAGTCCCTAGCAGTTTGGCCGGTAAAGTAGAAGATTCAGACGCTGGTTTTAAAAAAAGCATCACTGGAGGAAAACAGCCTAAAAGGAATATGACCTTAGACATCCCATAGCGCGATATGAAGCGGTATATAAATGAAGCTGCTTTGCTTTGCTTTGCTCTGATGGGTTTCCCTTCCTTTTGCCATTGACTTGCATCTGACAGTCTGAAACTTTCCAGCATTCTTACAACAAATGCTTTTTTGTATTTTGCACACTGTGTAGACATTAAAGTACTCAGAGTGCATTCTTCCTCCTTTGCAACAAATACCTCCCTCCCCAAATCCTTGCTTACAGCTGGCAATGGTTTTAATTTGCAAATGTTCTCTTTAAAAGGAGGGGGGCATGAGATTTTTTTAGGATTTTGCTCCCCCCCCCCACTTTTCCCCTCGGTTTTGTTTTGTTTTACATAGGGGATCTTAAAAGTTCGGTGGAGACGCTCACTTAACAGTTGCACCGTGCTGGGCCTCTGCTAGAAATATTTGCGTAACATATGGTGCGTGAACTTGTATAGTGTATGGCTGGGAACACTCTGTCTTTCTAGCTATCCATCCAAATCTTTTGGGGGGGGGGAGTGGAGAGAGAAAGGGGAGGATGGAGGGGTGGCCCTTTGCTGGGTGGATCTTGAAGTCATGGAGACATCAATCACAGAGAAGGATGGAGGTGGGTCTCCTTTCCTACGATCCTAGGATCCTAGGAGGAACGGGTTTTACATAGCACATACTGATTTTGACCTCCCGGGGATTTTTCTTCTTCGTGATTTGCACCCAAAATCTTATCAATGGATCCGCTCTTGGACCAAGGTCCTGCACTCTGAACAGATTGTCAGGATTACGAATTGGCTTACATCCCATCTTGCTCCATTTATGTGGGTAAGGGGTACCCGCTTGGTACATGGATCCCTTGGTGGGGCTGCCCTGGGAAAGCATGGAGTCACATCGTACTGTGTTGGAAACGAGAGCATCCGTACGTTTTGTCTGATCTCTCAGGATTCCTTTGTAATCTTTTGTTATTTGGGGAACAGGAGATGGAACATCTCCCTCGGAGAAGGCTCAGCAGCCTCAGCAAACTGCCATTCCCTCCAAGCTCCTGGAGGTAGAGCATGCCCTCCAACATTTATGAAAACCAGGGCACATATGACAACATACATGAAAACCAGGACACATGTGGCCAACATATATGAAAGCCAGGGCACATATGGCCAACGTACATGAAAACCAGGACACATATGGCCAGCATACATGAAAATCAGGGCACATATGGCCAACATACATGAAAACCAGGGTACATGTGGCCAAGCAACATGGTCAAGATGGTAATGTCATTGATGAGGAAGAGCATATAAGTTAGGAGAGGCTGCAGCAGTTTGCTTTTGCCTGAGCTTCCAGGGAAGGACAAGATCCCCCCCTTTCTCTGTTGTATCCCCTGCTGAGTCAATGGAGCACAAATTATTATTGTACTTTGGACTCGGTTTGCAGCAGTTGCAGTAAGCTGAGGACAAAGGGGGAAAGCAGGAGGAGGAAAGAGAAAATGGGTCATTTTAAAAGCAGCTGGAAAATAAAATGGGGCGACAGAGGATACATTGGGACTGGCCCTACCAAACTGGGAGAGTTGCAGGGTATGTGATACTTTCAGCTTACATGTTATTGGGTGTCAATGGGATTACAACAAGTGAGGCAGAGAAAGAAGGGCACAAGCATGTAAAAACCATCTGGAAATGCTGAGTAAAAAGCGCTTTTCTAGGCTTCTGTGAAACATCTAAGGGGCTTCCTTTGAAACCAGGGCTCACTCATAAGGCATGTGAAAATGAAAGGGGGGAAAAACATGTTTCAAAGCATGTGCAGAGTGTGATCACCATCTCTGCCCCAAAAGGAAAGCAGCTGGAAAGGCCTCAAGATTATGACTTCTAGACAGTCTTGCTTGGCCTCATCTTGAAATTAAGCAGTAGGAATTGATGTACTGGTATTTATTCCATTTTTCCATGAGCCCCTTTAAATTTGGGGGGCTAGCTATGGAGAGTGTTGGCTCTCCAAATAAAAATTCTCCCCAGTGAAATTTTCTTTTAGCCCCCAAATTTCTACCGTTACAAAGAGTGAGATGCTGAAAATTGCACCTAGACATATTCGATATTTCCTGTGTTTGCTTTCCCTTGGTCACTTTCCTTGCCTCTTTGCTTGGGATGCTTAAACTTTATTTTTAGATGCTCGACTGACGTTTTTAAGTGACTGCAATGCTAAAAATCTGGAGACTGAAGGAAATTTTCAGCTGGAGGGAAGGATTCCTATTTGGAGGGCAATGCTTTCATTTTGCCCCTCCTGTCACCAAATCCCTGGCTGAGCGTGTAGCTTTTTCTGTATAGCCTTTTGATGTCAGGGTTCACTTATGGGGCATGTGGAGTCAAAAGGGGAAAAAAGGGTCTCAGAGCATGCACAGAGTGCTGTTTTTGATGATAAAGAGTAAATTATCAGCTCTGCCCAAACTAGATAACAGCAGGGAGGGTCTCCAGGTTATGACTCCCGGAAAGGGGTGGTGTGTTGTTTCTGAACTCTTTATTTAGTTTTGCTGTAATTATTTTAAAAAATGTTGAATTGACATCTCAATGAAGAATAGAAACTAGGGATGCACTTACACTGTAGAAATAATGCTGTTTGATACCACTTTAAATGCCATAGCCCCATCCTACAGAATCCTGGGATCTGTAATTTTGTGAGGCACCAACATGCTTTAGCAGAGAAGGCTAAAGACCTTGTAAAACTACGAATCCCAGGGTCCCATAGGACAGAGCTACAGTAGGATCCCATAGGACAGAGCTACAGTACTTTAAATGGTGGCAGACTGCATTATTTCTTACAGTTCAGATGCACCCAAAGTGGCTGAACAACAAGAAGAAGTTTAACAAAGTAAACAGAAAAAAAATGATCAGTAAAGAACTTTGGGCCATTATAGCAAACAAGTTTAAATACCTTGAGTCATTTTAAGATGACCAAAATTGATTTATTATTATTATTTTTTGCAATATTTGAATTGCGAGGATAGCAGGCAGCAAGGGGATGTTTCTTTATAGGCAAATAAAATGAGTGGCTACCAAACTGTCTCAAATGTGTCTTTTTCTGTGCATCCAGATGCGCCTTTGGTTCTTGTTAATGAAACAGTAGGAATTGAGGCATCCTCTTCCAATTTTCCATGAACTCTTGTAATTTTCCCTTCCCTTTTGAATGGTCCGTGAAGATCAGCAGCCAGCTATCCTTTCTCATCCGTTGATGCTGATGTTATGACAGTTTGAGAGATGCAAAAATCAGAGGCACCCTGCACCTAGCTGCTCTGGTTTCTCTAGTAAGCTGCAATGTTGGCTGGTATGTTTGCATCCGTGCCAGACTCTAAGCTTCTCCTCTTCTTCGGCAGGCACCCCTTGTTTCCGTTGCTGGCCCTGGTCTTTGAAAAATGTGAGCTGGCAACTTGCTCTCCTCGGGATACTTCTGGCTCTTATCCAGGAGGAGACGTCTGTTCGTCGGATTCCTTCAATGAAGACATTGCCGTCTTTGCCAAACAGGTTGGTTTCGGGAGTTGGGGATAAGCTCCGCAGTGGAGGAATGCTTGGTGGTAGCTACTCTTGAGTAAGAGGTTAGGCTAACCTTGCGAATAAATCTTCTACGTCACTCACCTGTATATTTGCAAGGCTACCAGATCCCTGATCATGCTTGCTTAACTCATGGGTGATCTTTACAAGTAAGTTAATAAAAAGAGTCCATTTCCGTAAAGTGTCCTGGACTGGTCCCTGGAGGCAATTTTGGACTCCCCAGAGGTGAAGGATGGGTGGCTGCTTGGTCTGTTGATAAAGACTTTGATCGCTTGAGAAAAATGGTTGGGTTCATAATACTGGATAAACATCCCCCCCCCCTTTTGCAAGGAGATTTGGCTACAATAATTTGCTCTAGAGGCTTGCTGTGTCAGTCTGGAGCAGGAGATAGACTCCCTATGATCTTTTTCCTAGCATCATAGACTGGACGGTGCCAGGGATGAGTCTTAAGAGGGGAGGACTTGGAGCAGGAGCCTATGATACCTTGACATTATCTGGTTCTCTGGATTTCATAGGGGAGAACAGCCCAGAACCACTCCTGGACCCCGATCACACAGGCATCTCTCAGAAGCTAGGACCCCATCACACATATCTACCCTCAGCAGTGGCAATGGACAGCTTCTGAATTTTAAGAGCATTGTAAAAAGGGCTTCTTCCACAATAGGTTCAGCACTTTGGGCAGCTTCATACTAAAAACCAGAGCAGATTCACTGCCCAACTCACATGGGAGCCACTGCTGTATGTCAGAATGTAAATAGTCCTAGCTTCCATTTCTTGCAAAATGATTATGACAAATCCCTGATGTTATGACAAGTCCCTGATGGAAAACCTTAAGCCATCTCAGACTTCCCAGGGAGAAAGTGCTAGTCACAATACAGTGGATCCTTGGTATCTGCTGGGTTTGGTTCCAGGACCTCCTCATGGATACCAAAATCTGGGGATGTTCAAGTCCCATTAAATACAGTGGATAAGGAAATGGTGTCCCTTATATAAAATGGCAAAATCAAAGTTTGTTTTTCAGAATTTATATATGTTTTATATATATATATATATATATATATATATACAAGCCACAGATGCTTGAATCCATGGACAAAAAAATCTGTGGCTATGGAAGGCCAACCGTAGTTTCAAGACAGATGTTTTTGTTGTGGAGGGAGCTTTGGATGACCATATTAGAGCATCTCTAAGTGGTGCCTTTTAACAACAGGTTGCTGTGCAGATATTAGTGTGGGATGTGACATCATGGTCAAAATGTTCTTGGTGACCTATGTTGGCGTCGTCACCCATTATGCCAGTGGTATGTACTTTCTGAGATCATTGCAGAAGGAGGTATTCTGTACCTCCTTCCACAATAACTCTATATTTTTGCAAATGAGGGTACTGGGTTGCTCTCTCACAGAGAATCAATGGCTGGATGTGTGTTTTATCCGTCTGGTTGCATTTTTGCAACTGAGAAAATGGAACAGCCATTGACCTCTTGGACTTCTGACCAGTGGTACACTTTGTTGTGACTGAACAGAACATTGGCTCACATATTTTATCCCACTGAACCTAAGGTAGATCCTATGTCTGAACAGATATGTATAGGGTTGTCCCCTATCACACCTTTTAGTTCATGTGTTAGTACATTATGTTTTTTCCCTTCCAACCTTCTGTATCCAATATTTAGTAAATATTGCTAAATGTTTCAGAGCTGGACTTACTAGGGAAACATTGCAATCAGATCTGTTATCAATGCAAGGATTTTATTAAATCAATGGCTCCATAAAGTGGATCCTCAGCTATGGGTGGGCTTCATTTCCCAGATGGCCCATTCTGCATTGACAGTGGTCAGGGATTCTGGGCTTTGGAGGACAGTAGCTTGAGAATCACCTGCATTAAAGCACTTTGTATTTTTTTTAAAAAAATGATCTCAACTCTTTTAAGAGCCAGGCCATACAAAGGCCCATCGCTTTTTAAAATGAAGTACTAAAATAAAATAAAATAGTTATGGTCAGATTACTGACACATCTTGTTTCAGAGGACAGGGCAGTGAAGCAATGAAGAAAGGGGACTGGGATGATGTTCCAAATAGGGATGACCCCAGATGTTTTAATGCCTGATGTAAAGGACACTTTTTCTTTCCACGTTCAGAAGCTGATCTTGTGTGGCATACACCGCTTGGTCCTCCAATAAAGGGAAAGGACTTAATGGCCTGCCACCATTGCCTTTAACACGTACATACACAAACATATACACACACCTACTGCCTAAGGCAAGCCACCTTTTTACCTAGTCATTGCTCACCCTGACTTGCAAGTCTCTAAAAATGCTTGTTTTTCCCCCCTACGACAGCATTCTCCTCATCTTGGTGCCCTGCTGGTCTCTTGGACTACAACTTCCATCATCCATGGCCATACTGGTTGGGGAGGATAGGGGCTACAGTGAAAACCACAGGAAGGGATAAGGTTGTGGAAGGTTGTCCTATAGTCTGTGATGGCCTGTGTGTTAAACGTAACGTCTATCACATTTCCGATGAGGTGTAGGCTGGGATTTGGGGAAGCTGTTATGTCCCAACAAACCAAAAAGGAACTTTTCCAGAATGGGTTCACTACTTCCTGCAGGTCAAATGACTATGAACATACTGGAGCACCTTGGTTTCTCTCTCTGCCATACCGATATGTAAACTCCGAAGTCTTGACGAAATAATATCTGGAGTTATTAAATTGTAACCCAATACATCTGGAAGGCAACAGATTGAGGAAAGAGGCCTTTAGGTGAAACAGCAGCTTTTTGTCATGGTCTCTGCCATCAGGTCTACTAGAACCAAAGCTTGCAACATAAGTTGAGTTTTTCTAAGCTGAAATGCTTGGGACCAAGAATGTTTTTGGATTTGGGGACTTTTTGGATTTCAGAATACCTGCATTTGCATATATGTACAGTACATCATGATTTGTCTTGGAGATGGGGACCGAACCCTAAACACAAAATTCTTTTATGCTTCATATATACCTTAGACACATAGCCTGAAGGTAATTTTATATAATATTTATATTTATATAATAAGTTTGTGCATGAAACCAAGTTTGTGTATGATGAACCATCAGAAAGCAAAGGTGTCACTATCTTAGCCACCCATGCAAAAAGTTTTAGTTTTTGGAATATTTCAGATTTTAGAATTCCAGATAAAAACTGGGGCAGGCAGGCAGGGCATGAGTCCCACCAAGAATAGGCTGAGCTCCCCTGAAATGACCTGGCAAACTTGGACACCAAGAGTCCTATGTAACTGAGCCAACTTGGAAGTTATGAATCAGAAATTTCCCCAATGATCAACCACTAAGAAATGTTAAGGCAGGGATTGTTCTTGAGTTTTCCCAGGAATAATAATAATAATAAAAACCTACTTTAATGTATCTTATGAAATCTTACTTGGGCATAAGCATATCCTCCAACTGTTCCGATTAGGCAGTGAAAGTCCCAATTAACCCTTTGCCATCCCACTTTTTCAGCTGCTGTTAAAATGTCCCAGTTTCTCTCTTCTCCTCCCCCTTTGTCCTCAGCTTATTTCAATTGTTGTAAACAGAGTTCAAGGGGCAAAAGTGGTTTGCACTCAGCGAACTCAGCAGGGAGAAGAGGAGTGGAAGGAGCAGAACCTTGCCCTTCCCTGTTGGCACAGGCAAAAACAAACTGCTGCATCCTCTCCTAGCTTGTCTGTTCTCCCTCATTGTAACTTTTGTCCACACTGATATTCCCTGGCCACATGTGTCCCAGTTTTCCTCTGCGAAATGTGGGAGGATATAAGTAAGCTATGCTGATGACACCAAGGGCTCTTCTGAGCAGATGTTGTGCTTGTATGAGTCTTCATATGTAACAATGTTTTAACGATAATGGATGGGAAATTTAATTTGTCCTCCCTTTGCCAGTAAGTAAAAGGAATATAAATCTTCCTTCCCCTGTTGATCCCCCACTTAAAAAACAGTTCTGGAGTCTCTTCCTAGAATTCTCTCCAGAAAAAATTGATTTCCCCCCCCCCCCAAGCTCTGGCCAAAAAGGGCCTCTACTCCTCCACCTTGAGCAAAGTCCAAAGGACCGACCCACGGACCAGCAAGCTGAATTCTTAGAATTGGGGATGCTCTTATCATAGCTTCAAGAAAGAAGGGACCCATATTGGAGACCTGACTAGTGGCTCTGTTCAGTTCGCTGCAATGATTTAGGACCGGGATTTCCGTCAAAGAGGAGACATATGGTGGAAAACTGGCCTTGGGAGGCGGGAGGAGAAATGTGGAGGAATTCAAAAAGCGCAGGGGGCTACCGGAGGGAAAGACAAGGAGGATGCAAACTCTTTAAAGTGAAATATACATTCTCCTGCCAGCTGGAGCTCTCCGGGGATGGATGAGAGAGAGAGTCGCATTTTTTTTTGTTCTTAACTTTACAGTTTCTGGGAAATGAGAGAAACAGATTTTTCAACGATGCGCATCTTATACTTCCCTCTGTCATGTTTTTTTTCCTCCCTACTAACGCTCCTTCTGTTTTCTTCTGTTCCTCCCTCCCCACTCCCAAAATGTCTATTTTTAGGTTAGGACAGAAAAGCCTTTATTTTCTTCCAATCCTGAGCTGGATAATTTGGTAAGGATACTGCTTTTACTTGCCTATCTTTTGAGTCTTAAAAAATCCCGCTGCCGATAAAGTGGAAACGCAAAAACAGAACACCTTAGCCTTGTTCCTTGTTGGCCTGACATCCTTTTCTGTTTCGTAAGGGACTGGGGAGGTCTATCTGTCTCTTTTTTGTAACTATTCCCATCCGCATTCCTCTCCTCTGTGCACAAAACCCTCATTCGCTTCACCTTCCCCAACATACTTCATAGCTTTGCACCAATAGTCAGCAACTAGAAGCCAAATACAGTTTAGGAAAAAATTGCTGTTAAGGCTGCCAGTTCAGGATCATCCCAGGCCCAGAGGTTTCTGAGACAAGATTTTAGACTCAGAGAAGGCATCTGGTATCATTAAGCATTGTGCATTAACTATCAGCCACAGTTCCTCACAGGTTATCATTCAAACACATACCCAGGCATTACATGCACACACATATAACATATGCTCCTGTTTGGAATTTGTGACAGAAATCGTAAGGTGAAATAAGAGGATTGCTCTTTCTCACCTACTTAGGGATATGGGATACGAAACTCTTAATCTAGCCTCCTTGCTTCTAGCCAGAAGGTGGATGCAGAGCAGAGTGGAGGGTGAGTCCTGGCACCTCAAGGACTGGGAAGGAAGGAAGAAGCTAAGTACAGCTGGCCTTCCACATTTGCAGCTTTGACTTTTGCAGATTTGATTATTTGCGATTTTAATTAATATGCACTCTTTAGGAATCTCTAGGTCCTCTAATGCAATTCTGCAAGAAGTTGACCATAGAGGTGTGCTGGAGAACCTACAAGTTCCTAGAGGAAACACTTCTCTAGGCATTTGTAGGTCCTCCAGCATGATTCTTTGATCGTTTTCTAGCAGATGTTGACCATAGAGTTGCACTGGAGGACCTGGAGATTCCTCCAGTTCTCTTGGGTGAAAAGAATAGCATCTTTTTATTTGCTGTTTTTCCACATCCACGGGGGTCCTTCATCCCTAACCCCAGTGAATGTGGAGGGACCACTGTAAAAACATCCAAAGAGTATCTTTAGAAGTTGCAATGACAAATGAACTAGGACTTGCAAACTGTAGCAAGCAGTTGCTCTCCTATCTAAGTGAGCTGGAGATTTGTACACATCTGAACCCTGCAAAATATGAGAATTTTGGGGTGTAGGTAGTAGGTTGCCAGCAACAGCACAGGGCTATTAGCAATCTAACAGCAATCTTATTTTGTTGGGCTGTTGAGCAGACTTTTCCCCTAAGACGAAATTCTGATGGGTCAGATGATAATGGATATATCAGGAGAATGGCCACCACATATTTGAAATTAACATTTTTAAAAAAGATCAGATCCATTGTGAACCTGCAAAATCCTCTTGGCACTTTTGTGTTGTTCTGCCAGTGATGCCTTTGCAATACCCTTCAACTGTCCCAGTTTGGCAGGGATGGTCCCACTTTTTTGGCTGCCTTTAAAATGTCCTCGTTTTTTCTCTCGTCCTCCCACTTTCCTCCTTCGTCCTCAGCTTACTTCATTTGCTGCAAACTGAGGTCAGAGTGCAAAAATAGTTTGCATTCGATTAACTCAACAGGAGGGAGAGGAAGGGAAGGAAAGGCTCTTGCCTTTCCCAAGAGGCTCATTTGGGGCTTCCCTTCCTGTTTTTCAGGTTTTGCTAAACTCAGAACAGAAATTCCAAGGTTCTTCTGCTTATAATAGTAACTTTGTGCCTTCTTCCTCATTAATAACTTTAGGTCTCTTGTTGCCTGGCCTCACCCTTTTGACCACACCTTTTGATCTTGCTCAGCCACATGCACATGGTTTTAACTTGTTAAATTGGATAATAATAATTAATAATAATAATAATAATAATAATAATATTAATATTAATAATAATAATAATAAAGTCATAGAACTGGAATGGGACTCGGGGATCATCATGTCCAGCTTTTACAGGATCTCCATCTAAGGCTTTCTCAGCAGGTAGCTGTCCTCTTTTTGAAGATGTCCAGAGAAGGAACAATTACGATCAGAGCTTTGCCTTTCCCCCATCCCTTTTGGATCACAACTTCCACAATCTCCTGGCCAGAACTGCTGGAATTATGGTCCCCAAAATAAGTTCTTTAATCTTTGTCTGGGATGATGAGATTTACAGTCCAACACATCTGGAGGGCACCAGTGTTGGGAAAGCTTCAGGTCCTGAATGCTGCCAGGGTGCCAGGAATCATAAGAAGGGTGATTTATCACACACATTGGGTGTATATATATGTGGTTTACTGATGCGTATGACTTTTTGGATGGGGTGCATGGAGCTATTCTCTAGCCTGTTGCACCCCATCCAAAATCTCTCCTTATTGCTACGGTCACCACTTACTAATGTAGAGGAAGGGAAGGAATGGCAATTCAGACAATGGCTGCATCCGCACTGCAGAAATAATCCAGGTCGACACCACTTTAGCTGCCATGGCTCAATGCTGTGGAATCCTGGGAATTGTAGTTTGTTGTGGCCCTAGAGCTCTCTGGCAAGGAAGGCTAGATCTCTCACAAAACTACAGTTCTCTGAATTCCATAGTGCTGAACTGTGGCAGCTAAAGTGGTGTCAACCTGGATTATTTCTGTAGTGTGGATGCAGCCAAGATGCTGCTGAACTGGGCTCAGAGGGGAAGGAAAAGGAGGATACATTCCATCTATGAGCACGGCCCTCATTTTTCCTCCCTCTGAGCTGAGACCAACTGCGTCTTCCTTGTCTGAATTACCTACCGCCTCCATGTCTTCTTCATCACTAAACAGACATAATAGCAGCCCTTATGGTCTTGGCAGGTACTGGGGCAGGAAGAGGACAAGAAATAATAATAATAATAATAATAATAATAATAATAATAAATTTATTTATATCTTGCCCCTCTGCAAAGCAATCGCGGTGGCTTACAATATTAAAATTACCATCAAATACAATACAGAAACAACCTAAAATCCCAGAACCCGCCCATCCCAGTTACATTTCACCTGCTTGGAGTAGGCTTGCACCAATAATCACATTTCTTATCCTCTTAAGTTGCATGCTTTTGTAGTTTCTCTCATTTTTGGCTAATTACGTGAGTCCCAATGCTGGAAAAGCAGCCTTATGGAAGTGCCATGCCTTCTGGGTAGCTTCTGGGGAGATTTTCAAAATGTCTTGGTCCTTTAACAACACTGTAAGGAATTCATGGGGTCACTCCAAATCGACAGGCGAAGGCACACACATAAATATACAAAAGAGAACAGGAATCCTTGGAAATCTGTCCTTGCTCACGAAGTACTGGCTATAAGCTGGAGATCTGATCCGGGGAACTAAAACAATGGCAACCTCTGGACATGCCAATTGGTGAAGGAAACTATTGAGTCCTGCATTACACTTGTGATGTGGGAATGCCATAGGCATGCATGTAATGGGCTTGCCAGCTTAAAACTATCTCAGGTAGACGTAGGGACTGGTGATGACACAAGATCACAAGGCTCTGGTGGTGTTACAAGGGTGATGTTACAAGGAGTAGTCCCTAGTGGTGTCATCAAGCATGATATATTAAGAACCAAGCCTGGTGTACTCAATGCAACAGAGGAAAGGAAGGGGCAAAGTCCTGTTGGCTCAGGCAAAAGCAAACTGCTGCAGCCTCACCTAGCGCATGTATTCTTCCTCATTGGTACCCTTTGCCATCTTGACCGCACTTGGCCAGGGATGGCTCAATGTTTACCTGAGAAATAACTGGAGGGCATGCATCCAAGGAGGCTTATTCTCCAAGACTGAGAAAAAGCAAAATGGCCCTCTTTCTAAACTCATTGTGGTTTGACAAGAAGCAATGTTCTTTTTCTTTCCAATTTCAGATGATCCAGGCCATCCAAGTCCTGAGGTTCCACCTTCTGGAGTTAGAAAAGGTACAGATGTTGGGCTTTGAAATTTAGCTCTATCCCATTCCTCTATCTCCCATATTTTTCCATTCACCATTCCCATCTTCTTTTTAAGGAATTAGAAATTTTTGCAAAGTAGGCAGAAGGGGGTTCTTGCTTTATTAGAGACATCCTCGATGGAAAGAGTTGCTCTCTCTGGCAACAGCTGTTGAAACTGAGCTTTAGGCCAAATCATGTTTGTGAAGAATTTTAAAGCCGTGGCGATATGCGTTCAGCGCTATGACAGTTTTGAAATTCTGTACCAAGAGAAGCTGGATTTTTCCACCTGTATAAATTATGTAAATTGTACAATTTTCGCATAGGTGGCCTATTTCTACACGAATTATTCAGGCATCTTTAACTATTTTACCAGTTTCTCCCCTGGTTTCTGACCAAAAAAAATCTTATTCATTCTCAAGAGGGCAGTTGGTGGCTCCCCACATTAGGAAGGCAGAGAATCAATCCACTTTGGGATTGAGCCTGAACTAGGGATAGAAATAATATTTGAAAATATTGAAAAATTGGTTCAAAAATATGTTTTTCAACATATCAACCCTTGTGGGAATAATCCTGGATTGATAAGAGTCTTCACAATTCTGAACTCATTTTGCACAAAATGTGTACTTTTTAAAAAAAAGTGAACAGCATTTTCTTTGTAGGAAAAAAACAACAACCCTTTTCTGCGCAGAAAAACGCCGTAATTCAGGAATGTTCTGCACAAAATTCACACTGGTTGATATGCTTAGAAAGTTTCTGAATAGAAAGCCCCCTTTGCTGTGCAGAAGCAGAAAATGCTGTTCTCCACATAGAAAATGCTTTTTTTCCTTATGCAAAACATCCATGTGCAAATTTTGTGCAGAATATGTCCCGACTTGCAAATAGGCTTTGAAAGCTGCGTGGTTTGGTTTTTTGTTTTTGTTTTTTTGTAGACTTTCTCACAGTGGGAATAAAATTGTGAAAATTTGTCTTTGCTTCTTTCAAGAACAAAATTAGTGAAGATTTACACCTCTAGTCTTACTTTAAAACTCCTGTCCAAGGAACAAAATCCTATTCCTCAAAGTTGATTCTGCATCTTGGATAATGCCTTTAAAGTTTGGACTTAAACCCAGAGCGGATTCATTCTCCTGCTGACTACAAAAAAACCCCAAGCTAGACTGACTCCTATATTTCAAGCACCACCCGCACCACTTTCAAGCCTATCTTGGGGCAGAAACTTGCATTTTGTTCTATTTATTTATTTATTTATTTATTTTACTAAAGGAAATCTCAGATTCTTCAGCCACAGTATTCTGGGCAGAATAATACTTTATCCCACACATTTTTCCAGCGTTCTGACAAAACTGCAATCTTCACACAGCTCGAAAGCCTGAGGTGGTCCTTGGAAAAGAAAAGAGAAAAACCAGAGCCGCATCCTAGGGGAAAACCCAACAATTTCAAATGATGGAATTCAAAACAAAACAAGACCCAGACTATCCTCCAGCCAAAAAGCAAGAGACGTTGCAAATAATTTCCCTTTCTCACTAGTACAGGAACAGCTGGCTCCAATTTTGAAGTATCTCCTCATATGGGTGCAAGTGGTGGGTGCGGGGGAGAGAAGCCATTTTAAAAAGAGACTCAGAGCCTGATACTCCATAGCAGGGGTAGGCAACCTTTCCCCTTTAAGGGCAGAAGGACTTCAGCTCCCAGAAGCCTCAGGCATGTTGGCCAATAGTCCCATGTTGGCCAATAGCTCCTGGGATTCTGGGAGCTGAAGTCCCTCGGCCCTTAAAGGGGAAAGGTTGCCTACCCCTGCTCCATAGTGTTCTGTATTCCTTACCAGACCCACTACCAGAATTCATAGACTCATAAAATAATAGTACTGAAGCATTGGAAGCATGGGACTCACGGCTGCGATATTGCATTGTTTTGTTCAGCACAGTATACATGTCTGCCAGCAGAGGTACATTATGCTACTAGCACTATGCAGTTTCTATACTGAAGATCAGAGTAGGAGAGCATCAGAAATAGTGAATGCACATGGCTGTCAACTCATTGCACAATGCACCAAGGGTGTGCAGTGCATAACATGCATTGACACATGACCCTAGAGGCATTACTGTGCATCTGCAATGGATCCACATGTGGAACTATGCTCTCACTGCCATTAGCTGGATATGTCCATTCTGTGTTGTCCAGAAAGGTCACTCCACATGTGTACCACAACCTTTGCTTGCATTTGTTACCAACAGAATTCTTACCCTGTAGTCCTCTAATCCATTGAACTGTCAGCACAAGTATCTATAAGTAAAGCATCCCTGAAGCACATTCTGTTTTACAAACATCCAAGGGAGGTATTCCATACCTGCAGCTGTCCAAGTTTTAGCATGGATATTCCCAATTAATCCTCTATTACCCCACTTTTCAATTGTTTTTAAAATGTCCCAGTTTTTCTCTCCTCCTTCCACTTTTCTCCATTGTCCTCAGCTTATTTCAATTGTTGCAACCTTGAGTCCAAAGGGCAAAAGTAGTTTGCACTTCATTGACTCAGCAGAGGGGAGACAAGGGGCAGAATCTTTCCCTTCCCGGTAAGCTGAGGCAAAAGCAACCTGCTGCAGACTCTTCTGATTTATTTGTTTTCCCTCATTAATAACATTTGCCACCTTGGTCATACTCTGGTGTTGCTTGGCCCCATGTGTCCTGGTTTTCATCAATACAATGTTGGAGGGTATAGGAATGGGACAAGCCAGCCGAGCTTGGGAGAGTTACTTTTGGGTGACCCTACTCCTATTCCCACTCCTACTCTTAGTGCTAAGGCAGGCTTAATGTTGAACATAAAGGAAACAAAAATAATGACCACAGAGGACCTTCACAAGTTCAGCCTAGATAATGAAGAAATAGAAATAGTAAAACAATTCCCATACCTGGGATCAAACATTGATAGAAACTGCAGTCAAGAAATTAGAAGAAGACTAAGAATGGGGAGGGCAGCCATGAAAGAACTAGAAAAGATCCTAAAATGCAGAGACATACAACTCAGCACAAAAGTTAGAATCATACAGGCCATCGTATTCTCTATTACCATGGATGGATGTGAGAGCTGGAGAGTTAAGAAAGATGATAGGAAGAAAATCAATGCATTTGAGAGAATATGGGGCTGGAGAAGAGTGCTGAGGATCTCATGGAGAGCCAAAAGGACAAACAAGGGGATCCTAGAGCAGATCAAGCTGGAAACCTCCCTGGAAGAAGCCAAGATGACAAGACTTAGAGACTGTCGTACTTTGGGCACATCATGAGAAGAGAGGACTCTTTGGAAAAAACAATAATGCTAGGAAGGTGGAGGGAAAAAGGAAGAGAGGAAGGCCACAGGCCAGATGGATGGACTCTATGAAGGAGGTCACTTTGGGAATTAAGGGGCTGCAGGATTTAAGCAGAGCAGAGGAGGACAGAGGGTCTTCTTGGAGATGGCTCATCCATAGGTTCGCCATGAGTCAAGATCAACTTGAGGGCAGTTAACAACATCAACAACAACTCCTACAGTCCCCAGTGGCCATGTCGGCCGGGTGATTCTGGGAGTTGTTGTCCCAAAGGCAACTTTCCCAAGCTCTGGTGGGTCTTGGGAAGAGAGTGAGAGGTAGGGAGAAGGCTTTCCCCCTCCTAAATCCCCTAAATGAAGGTGCCAGTTTGACCCAGGCCAAGTCCCTGGCTTCCGCAGTGTCTTTCCTTTGCTGGAGTAATGAGCTCATTACCCATACAATAAAACTCTGTGTTTGTAACCTGATAAATCCCTTGTTAATGTGATAATTAACCCTTTGATTCACACAGTGGGGCCCTGCTGGGAAGCAGCAGAGTCTAGAAGCTGGGGTTTAATCCTTTATCCTGGGTAAGGATGAAAAGAGGATTGAGTTCAAAAGAGGGCAAGAGCAGGCGGGAGTGCCCTGTTAGTTCAGAGGGAAGGTCTTGGGGAGATGAAAAGGCAATGGGGAAAGTGAGAGGGAAGGATAGCCCTATTCATCCACCCGTGAAGAACCCAGTAAGTTGCTTCCATCTTTACCATGCCTCCATTTACAGCGGTACCAAACTAGGTCAGACCCTGGCTGCATCCGCACTGCAAAACTAATCCGTTTTGATAGCGCTTTAATTGCCATGGCTAAAGGCTATGGGATTCTGGGGATGGTAGTTCCATTCTAAGGGATGCATTGGCTCAAGTGGGTAAGATGCTGACTCTGTTGATGGCAAGATCGGCAGGTTGGCAGTTCAAGGCCCAGGTGCCGCATGATGGAGTGAGCTCCCATCACTAGTCCCAGCTTCTGCCAACCTAGCAGTTTGAAAGCATGCAAATGCAAGTAGATAAATAGGTACCACTTTGGTGGGAAGGTAGACAGGGTTTTGTGCAGTCATGCTGGCCACAGGATCACAGAGTAGTCTCTGACAATGCTGGCTCTTTGGCTTAGGAACGGAGATGAACACCGTCCCCTAAGGCCGGACACAACTTGACAACCTTGTCAACAGGGAATACCTTTACCTTTACCTTTACCTTTAGTTCCATTCTAACAAACTACTATTCCCAGAATCCCACAGCCTTGAGCCACGACAGTTAAAGCGCTGTCAAACCGGATTATTTCTACAGTGCGGATGCCTCACCTGTTCCTCTAGGACAAGGGTAGGCAACCTTTCCCCTTTAAGGGCCGAGGGACTTCAGCTCCCAGAAACCTCAGCCATGTTGGCCAATAGTCCCATGTTGACCAATAGCTCCTGGGATTCTGGGAGCTGAAGTCCCTCGACCCTTAAAGGGGAAAGATTGCCTATCCCTGCTCTAGGATGTCTCTGAGAGGCTAAAAGAGTACAGAACAGAATATATTTTCCCTTAGGCAAAAAATCTGAGATTTGAGATTTTGGATCTAGAGAATCTCAGGGGTCCAATTAAAAAAAAAGTTAAGTCAGGGCTGCAGGTGAAAGTTTGAAAATGTGATGCGTACAGGAGACGAAGCAATATTTTGTAACAGTTGGTTATAGAGCTGGAAGAATCAAATGGTAAAGAATTAAGAGTAGACTGTAGTGTTCTTAGTAAAAAATAGGTAGGGAGAAGACTGTATGGGTGAATGCTTTCCTTTGGGGAAAAATAAAATGAATGTTCCTTATTGTGATATAAAGTGATGGGTGAGTGGGAAACAGGAAGGCTTGACCACTGCAGGCCCTTCCACATTCCACACGTTAGAGCACTATATTGCATTTTTAACTTCCACAAACAGGGAGCCATGGCAGCTAAAATGGTATCAAAGTGATATAATTGTGAAGGGTGCATATGCCCCAGATCTGGAAGTGTTGTTCTTTCAGATTACAGCTCCCCAAGCCATTGGTTGAAAGAGTCTGGGAATTGTAGTCCATAATAGGATAACTTTCCTTATCTCTGAATGGAGATTTTAAAAATTCATTCTCCACTTTGTCTGTGTTGTGGTGCATTTAGAGCAGGCTGGGAGTACATTTCCAGCATTGGAAATGTTGTGTACCTGTTTCTTTCTCATAAATAGATTTTAGGGCCTCCTGCTTACCCCCAAAAGGGTGTTAAGGTTTTTGTGGGCATTCCAGGCAAACACTCAGAGCCCTAGACAACTATAGAACTGTGATCCTATTTTAACTGCAACATCCTATGGCATCCTGGGAATTGTAGTTCAGAGAGGAGGACTTAGAATGCTGAGCCGGAGAGCTCCAGGGACATCCCAAACTACAATGTCCAGGATTCCATACCTTGTTGCCGTGGCAGTTAAAGTGGAATCAAAGTGCTATAACTGTGTAGTGTGAAAGGGCCCACTCTCACCAGTTGTCTTGCAATGTTGTCCTGAGCAAGCGGCAGAGAAGAACTTTGCAACAGAACAATTATAAAAGTTCCCAGTGGATTTAGGTCTTCTGCCTCTGGCATCATGGAGTCTTCAGTCCCTGCTACCTTGTGCCCCCATTTTGGAATAGTGGCAGGATATAAATAAATGAATCTCAATGCAAGAGGTGCAGATGTTGGCATGAACCAGAGTTAGACCAGCATCATGTCTGAATAGGATTCTGGATTTATACTCCTGCAGTGGGCAACAAGAGGAAATGAGCGAGAAGAAACCTCCATGGTCAGCAACTCTACTCTTGCTAAGCTCTCCGGTCCTGAGATGCTGTGTTAATAATAATAATAATAATAATAATAATAATAATAATAATACTAACAATATCCCGCCCAGTGGTACTCCAATTAGGGCGGCTTACAGATTTTAAAACATACAGTCCATAATAAAACGTTGCTGTTGTTTTAACTTGTCCTCCTCTTGTTGTGACTTGACAACAGGTACATGACCTCTGTGATAACTTCTGCCACCGTTACATCACCTGCCTCAAGGGGAAGATGCCTATCGACTTGGTCATTGATGACAGAGACGGGGGCTCCAAGTCTGACCTAGAAGATTTCGGCGGGTCTTGCGCCAGCCTCTCTGATCAGGTAGGCCAATGGGGCTGCATGCTGTTTGGGCACGGGGGGTGTCAGCATTGGCGGCTGCAGTGGAACTGTTTACCTGCTTCAATTATATATATATATATATATATATATATATATATATACATATACATACACACACACAGAGTTAGCCCTCCATTTTTGCGCACACACCCTGATGAAAATGGAGACTCGCCGATATTCAAGCCCCATAGGCTTGAATGGGCCCATGGCCATGTGTCCCATCGTCCCTCCCTGAATATTTAAGTCCATGGATCTCAAGTCCACAGGAATTGAGGGGCGACTGTATATGTGTGTGTGTGTGTGCATGTATATTATATGTACACATACACACATACACACACACACACACATATACACACACATATTATACACACACACATATATACACACACACATACACACATATATATACTTCCTTCAGCCAGCATGGATACTGGGGCCTATAGTGCATAAAATACATTTGTTATCGTTGTTGTTGTTATTGTGTGCCTTCAAGTTATTTCTGAGTTAGGGCAGCCCTAAGGCAAGCCTATTACAGTTCCCAGTGGATTTGGGTCCACTGGATTTGCCGAATCCCAATGGATTTGGCAGAATTTGTTCAGGAGAGGGGGGGTTGCCCTTGCCTTTATCTGAGGCTGAGAGAGTGTGTTTTGCCCAAGGTCACCCAGTAGGTTTCCATGGTCAAGTGGGGATTCAAACCCTAGACTCTCCCAGAGTCCTAGTCCAACACTTAGACCACCACGCCACGCTGGCTCTCTCAAGGTGGCTTGCAACAAATTAAAACAAAGTACAACTAGAAACCTATGCAATTTTGTAAAAAAATAAACAGGTCTAGGAATATATGTGGCTCTTCCTGCCTGAAAAGGAGCAATCATCCAGGTCTAGGTTTTCTAGATTTCAGAGGCTGGACCTTCCGTCATCAGGGCTGGGGTAGAAATTTTAGGGCAATAATACTGCCTTCAAAAGTGTGTATGTAGTCTCTTCATTTGTTAGACATGACATGTTTAATTTTTATGGCATACACTGTGCAGGTGTGGCTGGTCCTTAAGGTATCATGCTTAGTGACATCACAAGGGAATTTCCCCTATTACATCACACTGTTAAATCATTTGAGCCAGCCCACGGTGACATCACAAGGGCTCATCCCTAGGTCTCATGTTTTGTTGCTAAAATCAGGGGGCCAGATCACCAGCGTTGTGGCAAGAGTTACAGTCATTCTTTTAAAATTACAATTATTTTTAAATTGGTACATGTAAACTAGCATATCCAGGTGCTTGGTTGCTGGAGACTAAGGTTCGATTCCCCACTTGGCTGTGAAACCCACTTGGGCAAGTCGCACTCTCTCAGCCTCAGGGGAAGGCAATGACAAACCTCCTCTGAACAAATCTTGCCAAGAAAACCCCATGATAGGTTTACCTTAGGGTCACCATAAGTCAGAAATGACTTGAAGGCACACAATGAAAACCCAAAACATAGACGCCAGAAAAATTTAAATTTCTTCCAACTCTCCTTAGCCTTACTTTAAGGAGAATGTAACGGATGATTATGGGGAATAAATCTAGTTTCTTCCTTCCCTGCTTTCCATTCTCTTGGACCCCATGCTATCTTGCTACAATCACTTTAGTCCTCTCTCTTCCTTTAAAATAATAATAATAATAATAATAATAAACCCACAGTGCTTCTCTCCTTGCAACATTCATGAGTTTGAAAGAAAAGGGTCGGGCGCTTGGAAAATAATCATCCCTGACAGTTTGCTGGTAATGAAGGAGACTTGGTCGCCTCTTGTTCTGCCCCTGATCTCCCCGTACGACCTCTCCCCAGCCGCACAACTTTCTCATTTTTTCCCAAGCGCCGCTAATGCAGTCGACTCGTTCATTTGCCTATAGCAACTTTCCTGCATTTTTAATGTGCCTCCGGGCTATTGGGGCTGGGATCTCCTCTGCAGAATGGAGCTTTTTTTGGGGGGTGGGTATGTTGTTGGTGGAGGGAAAGAAAAAGACAGCAGGGAAGGTGGCGAATCCCCACAAGGCCAGGATTGCAGATCTAAGGACTCTCCTTGGCAAAGGGGGATTCCTTTCCCCTTCAACCAGCTGGTGTGCCATCCCCAAAGACAGGCATGGCATGCTCTATGTAGGGCACAGGAGCAGTGGTCTTCCTTTCTGCCCCCAACAACTATAAAAGGGAAGGGTCTCAAGGACAAGAACTCCAACAAAACAAGACTGTGACTGATGAAAAGATCTGGAGCAAATATTTAAAGCAATACGAAGATATAGCCGTGTTAGTCTGTAGAATCAGTATGTAGAGAGATCTTGTAGCACCTTTGAGACTAACAGAAAGAAATTGGCAGCCTGAGCTTTTGTAGACCTATGTCTACTTCCTCAGATGCATTTGAAGGCATCAGATGCATTCCTCCAAATGCATCTGAGGAAGGAGACTGAGGGCTACGAAAGCTCACGTTGCCAACTTCTTTCTTTCAGTTAGTTTCAAAGGTGCTACCTTTAAAACAATAGATACTGTATTATATTAACCATGGGTGGAAAAACAAATAACTTGCTGTGACAACTTTTCCAACAGCAACTGTAACCAAATTTCACAATGATAAGTGCAACAGTACAACACAACAAGTGAACAAGGCTCAATTCATTGGAGAGACACAAGCCTAAATGGAATTGCATTGAACAGATTGTGAACATACACGGAGGATGACACGATCTGCTCATGGCATAATCTGGAGAAACACATAATAAACGCAGATGCATATGAAAAGGGTGGGCTCTTGGTATCCGCTGGGGTTTGCTCATGGCATAATCTGGAAAAACACATAATAAACGCAGGTGTATATGAATATGTATCTTGCTATCTGCTAGGGTTTGGTTCCAGGACCCCCGTGCATACCAAAATCTGTGGATGCTCAAGTCCCATTAAATACAATGACATTGTAAAATGGTGTCCCTGATATAAAAATGGCAAAATTGAGGTTTGCTTTTTTGGAATTCATATATATATATATATATATATATATATATATAATATTTTCAACCCGTGGATGCTTAAAATTGTGGATAAAGTATCTGTGGATATGAAGGACCACTGTACAGTCAAGGAATGTCACCAAAAATCCTAAAGATGCTGACGCTAGCAAAATTTTAAGAGATATTTAGTAATACTTATACTGAAGAACTTCAAAATAACTTCTCCTGTACCATCTACTTAACACGTAGTCCATTTGAAGTTCTGTTTACATCTTTGCAGCTGGTTTTAGGTATTTGTCTCAATCTTTTTTTTTTAAAAAAAGCCATCTAGATTAGTGGCTGTTACTCAGAAACTGGAAAAGTTTCTTTTTTGGGGACTGCAAATCCTACAGTCCCCACAGGTGATGCTGACTGGAGGATTCTGGGTGTTGGAGTTAAAATGCTTCCAAGCTCAGGGCCTAATAATAATATTAGGCTCAAGGTCTAATAACAAGGTGACCACAAAAGAGGACAAGGCACCACAAAATGTAGGACAGCCAAGAAAAATATGGAAGACATGAAGCTGAAGCTAAAAACACTCATGCAACTATAAATTTGGGCATCTTAAGTCACGCTCAAAATGGAAGACATTTTGAAATTCCTCTGGGACAGAAAGTTGAAAGACATGTCCGGGGAAAAGGAGAACATCTGGCCAACCTGCCTAACAATAATAATGATATGAAAATGATAAAAACATATCATGTACAGTCAGCCCTCTATATCCACAGTTTTTTTTATCCACAGATTCAAGCATCCACGGTTTGAACATATTTTAAATACAGTAGATATAAATTCCCAAAAGCAAACCTTGATTTTGCCATTTTATATAAGGAACACCATCTTACTATGCCACTGTATTTAATGGGACTTGAACATCCATTGATTTTGGGATCCACAGAGGGGTCCTGGAACCAAACCCAAGGGGATACCAAAGGTGCACCATAGTTAGGATCGGCAATTTTTAAACCGAATATTCCTGATCTCTGTTAATCCCTGTTAATCTAGATAGGGTTTTTTTTGGAGGGGGGTCTCTCCCCACTTCCCATGTCCCAGCTCATTGCAACTTGTCTGGCTTCTTTGGATCTGCAAACTGGATTTTTCAATAGATTTCCTTTTTGAGGGGGGTCTCTTTTTCCTCCCCTCTCGGTTCATTGCAACTCATCTGGCTTCTTTGGATCTGCAAACTGGTTTTTCCAACCCGGGGGCTAGATTCCTCCAAGCATCCCAGCAAAAGCAAGCCTTGAGGTGGAAGAGCCCCTGCCATTGAGGTCTGCTCCTCATTAAGGGGGGGGGGAGTGTTGGCTTGCAGAGCTTGCAAGAGACCCCCTCCCCTGCTTGTTTAGGGTAGGTTACAAGTGTTGGGTTCTCTTTGGAAATCCTCAGCTCCTTAACCCCGTGAACCCCGAGGCCTCCCGCTTGTGGGGCGCCTGTGATCAACGCTGCCAGGTTAATCAGGCAGGGCATGGGCAGGGCAGGGCAGGAAGGGGGGCAAGGGGGGCAACCTGAGCCCCTTCGGTAGCTGCGCCTTTGAACTCTTGTTGAGTTGGGCCAAGGGCAGGGGAGCGGGTCAAAATAATTACAGTCCCAGCAGAGGCGTTGTGGAAATCCCTGCTAACCCCAGGCCCCCTCCTTAAAGGATTTGCAGGGGTGTGGAGGGACAGATGGCTTCCACAGCCCTTGCCAGGGCTCCTGAGCCATCAACAGCCACCTGACAGGCAGGAATTCAATAGGTGAAGCTGCCATAGAGCTGAAATCCCATCCCATGCAAACCAATGGACAAACTGGGTTCTTGAGTTTTCAGCAGCCACCAAAGAGACAGAAATTCAATAGGTGAAGCCAAAATCCCATCCCAGGCAAACCAATGGGCAAACTGGGTCTTAGTGCAAACTTTTAAAAGGTGCTAAACCCTATCCCCAAATTAGTTTCAGGAACCTGGATAGCCATTTAAAAATTTTAAGTTAACACCTGATATGGATTCACTGTCCTACTGACATGGAAGCCACCAGCTCCCACTATTCTAGAATTGGGGATAAAGCATGGCACCCATCTAAACTAATCTAAGCACCTTCTTGTCTGGACTCTCTTGGCATGTAGAACAATTCCTGGATCCGGGACCATGACGAAACAGGATCTACGCATTCGGGAACGCCGGGACCCTCCAGTGGTGGAATTGCGTCGCAAAGCGGAGATAACTCCAGTGAACAAGGTAATGGTGGAGTGGCCTTGGAAGAGGAGAAGGAGGTCCTCGAGAGCAGTGGTTCCCTACTTTTGGTCCTCTAGATGTTTGGGACTTCAGTTCCTATAATTCCTGACTGTTGGTCAAGGTGGCTGGGGCTTCTGGGATCTGAAGTCCAAAACATCTGGAGGACCAAAGGTTGGTAACCACTGCTCTAGATGATACTCCAGACCACCCCAAAAAGCAGATATATGAATGGATTTTCTTCCATACCCAGGTCTGTAGCTACAAGGGGCACAAAATAAGGACCTTGGCCTCCCAGGTAAGAATTCTCCTTACCCATGGAATTTTTCTTCAGTCCCCAGCATTGTAGAGAGTTAGTGAAAATAGTTCATGCCTAGAACTCTTCTATTTGCTTTATTCACATTCCTTGGGTCACTTTACTTGCCCCTTTTCTTTGGATACCTACATTCTATTTCTAAATGTTCAACTGGTGTTTAAAGTTACTGCAAGTCTAGACATTTAGGGACTGAATTAAATTTTAATTGGGGGGGGGGGGAGAGAATTCTTATTGCAGAGTCAGCCTGGGTTAGTACTTGGATGGGAGACCACCAGGGAGTACCAGGTGCTGTAGGCTATATTTCAGAGGAAGGAACTGGCAAAACCATCTCTGAGGATTTCTTGCCCAAGAAAACCCTATGAAATTCATGGGTTTGTCATGTGTCGGCAGGTGACTTGAAGTATTTTAAGGTAGGGTTTGAAATCGACACTTGCAACTGGTGGAGAATCCCGTATAAAAAAGGTCATTGTGGATCTTTAGCACAGTGATGCTTGGAAGAAATTTGCATATTATAAAGATGAACAATCTTTTGTACTATGGCCTATACTTCTGTGGAAACTGAGAGACTCAACAGGGTTTGGAATAAGGAACTCCTTTGCATTCTTACTTGTTGGGTACTATAAAACAACATAGTACTTTATAGAGTAGTGTAAAAGAAAGAAAGATGTTGTAGAGAAAGCTGATGGTTCCCATGACTAAGGATGGACTTTCCTACTTTGGAGGTCTTTAAACAAAGTGCTTTAGTTGCATGTTCCTGCATGGCAGGAGGTTGGAATAGATTGCCTTTGTGGTCCCTTCTAACCCTATGATTCTATTATTAATACTGCCTTCTATGTTCAAAGGTTTACACATGCAAGGGCACAAACCCACACGACTTAAGATGAGCCAGGGCTACCGAAACCTGGCACAGAAATTGGTCTGTTCACAAATTGTTCAGGCTCGATTTGCTCTTGGAGCCACTTGTTTGTCTTTTTGGCAGTCCATGGTATCTGTTGAACTCTCCCGTAGCACCACAAGAATTCTAGGTTTATCTTGATTAGAAGATCTCAAAAAGAACTGCACCACCCCACTTTCCACAGTCTCCCTAGTAGGTGTTTGCAAGCAAACAAGGCCTTGACTTCTGAGGGTTGCATCTCCCATTTCCTCTGCGTCTCCAAAGCCAGAAGGAAAGATGAGTTCACGTCTTCCCATCTGGGCGCTTGGCGTCTCCGCGCATGCCCGGCACGGGTGTGTGGATGCCATAACAACTGCGTGCATGTGTTGCCGAAAAGCTGGGGATTGTGGTTATGCTAATTATAGTGTGTGTACGTTTACACAGTCTCACATACACAGAGAGAGAGACATACAGACACGAAGGTCCTCTGCATTCCAGCACTCGCCATCTGTTGAGTAAATACCCTGAGAATGGGGGCATCCAACGGAAGAAAGGAAGAGAAAAGGCCAGCGGAAGGTGGGGGTGGGTGGGTAGAGATCTGGCAGCTCTGAAAGTTGGGGGTCACATTGAGGGTCACTATTGCTGAGCTCTGAGATGCCCCATAGAATCTCCCCAGGCTTGCCAGACATTGCAGAAGTTAGTCTCCAGCAAGATAGTGGGTAAACAGGGTAGGGAGGGGGAAGTGTCAATTTATCTGGGAAAATCTGGAATTGCTGCTGTCTTTGGTCTAGAGGAGGGGCAGGGTGGGCAGATCTTGCAGAAGAAGGTACTCTTAGAACCAAGAGGTGACCAGAAGTGATACGTTTGTTGCTTTGGGTATCCCAAAATGATCAGTCGATGAATCAATCACTTTATTGATATCTCACTTTTTCCCCAAGAGTTGGACTCCCAACAGCTCAATGGAAAGATGCCTTCTATAGCCCTCCTGAAGGAATCAAATCCGTCTTAATGTTTCTTAGAATTCAAAGACGTAGGAGGGTTAGTCTGGAAAATCAGTCTGCAAAAGGATCTTGTAGTACCTTTGAGACCAACTGAAAGAAGGAAGCTGGTAGCATGATCTTTTGTAGGCTTAAGTGTCCATAGGGTCACCGTAAATCAGAAATGACTTGAAGGCACACAACAATAATAAGGCAGGTAAAGCTAGGTGCTCTGTTTTCTGAGATAGTGGGGAATGCAGAATGGAGAGATAGAGGGGCTTCACCCTGAAGGGGATTTTAAAAATTCAATACCTGAATGGAGTCCGATAGTAGTTTGAACTCCAGGGTTTGTTGAACAACACAGTGCCGGGCAGATTCTGGTTTGGTAGCTCTAGATTCCTTTCTGGACAAGCAATTCAACCAATTTATATCGAATACAGTTGGCTCGCCACATTTACAGCTTTGACTTTTGAAGATTTGATTTTTTGCAGTTTTGATCAATATGTTTTCTCTAGGAATCTCTATGTACCCCAGTGCAACTCTGCCAGACGTTGACCATAGAGCTGTGCTGGAGAACCTCAAAATTCCTAGAGAAAACACTTCTCTAGGCAATTGTAGGTCCTCCAGCGTGATTCTGTGATCAGCGTCTGGCAAATATTGACCTCAGAGTTGCACTGGAAGACTGGGAGATTCCTAGAGGGGTGATTTCTCGGGTAAAAAGAATTGCGTTTCTTCCATGATCACAGGGGTCCTTCACCCCTAACCCCAGCAAATGTGAAAAGACCACTGTGCTTACAAATATATGCAATGGCGGCAACTGAGCAACAAAAAGATACGGCAGTCATACAAGCTGCTGTGAGTCCCGGTTTTGGGGAAAGGGCAGGGTATAAATAAATATAACAACAACAACAACAACAACAACAACAACAACAACAACAACAACAATTCTGGGATCTAGAGAGGCTGGGGACTAAGATCCACTTTGCCAGCAGTATGTGACCTCTGGGGGCCCATTAATTATGGCAGCAAGAGAAAGAAGCCAGGCCTGGGGGTCTGTCCTCCTCTCCTCTCCATTCTCTTCTTCTGAGCTGAATGGCAAAGTTCCTCAAGGGTCAAGGGGTCAGGGCCTGCCTGAACAGGAGACGGAGGGGCAGAGGACTTTTTGCAAAGTGGAATATAGGGCAGAACATTGTGTGTGTGTGCATGCACATGGACACAGGGATATGCCCCTCAGGGGCTTGATAAGTCCTTGCTTTTGCCCAGCGGTCAGTCTTTCCTCCTAGAAAGGGTGCCTTCTTTGCATCTCATGATGGAGGTGGGGGCAGAGATAGTGAGGAAAGTGCAGGGTGCCTAGAACTATTTTTAAGGTGGGGAAGGGTGCTCCACATTGTCAGGAGGTTCTCATCAATTTTGTCTACTTGCAGGTACTGGCAGGGGGAGGACAGATTGCTTTTTCCACCCGCTGTCATTGAAATCCTCTTAAACACGGCCATTATCATTCAAACATCCTTAAATAGGATGGCACTGACAAGCACAACGTGTACTTCAAAGTGCCCTCCATGTGTTCAGTGTAGCTTACTCCCAAGTAAGTGCACACAGGCAATGGTGTACCTGGTATATTTGACACTCGGTGTGGATCATTTTGTAACACACACACATACACACACTTCAACAGCTTTTTCTGGATCTGGCGGAGCTGCTGGCTGGGCAGTAAAGGGGGAGAGTAGCTTTCTCACCTGGCCAGGATTGCTGCCAGACCTGGAAGACATCCCTTCCCACCGGTGCACAGGATGACACCCCTATCTGAGTGGTCACCCAGTGTGGTTTGAACCCCTCGCACCTCCAGGTTATGCCCTTGCACACAGGTAAATTGCAGGCAGCCTTTATTGTCCCTGGAAGGATTCAACAGCAACCGCTGTCTTAATGTTTCTTAGAATTCAAAGACATAGGTGTGTTCGTCTGGAAAATCAGTCTGCAAAGGGATCTTGTAGCACCTTTGAGACTAATTGAAAGAGAGAAGTTGGCAGCATGAGCTTTTGTAGGCTCAGGTCTCCATAAGGTCATCATAAGTCAGGAACAACTTGAAGGCACACAACAACAAGGCAGGTAAAGCTAGGTGCCCTGTTTTGTGAGATAGTGGGCAATGCAGAATGCGGAGTCTTCCTTTTCCCAAATGCTTGGAGCCAGAATTGTCTTGGATTTTGGTTTTTTTTTTTTTTGTTTGTTTGTTTTTTGGATTCTGGAATACCTTTATTTGCATATAATACATAATGAGATATCTTGGAGATGGGGCCCCATGTCTAAACACAAAATTCATTTATGTTCCATATACACATAGCCTGAAGGTGCATTTGTACACAAGATTTGACACAATTTTGTGCATGAAACAAAGCTTGTGTGCGTGAAATGATCAGAAAGCAAAGGTGTCACTCCCGCAGCCACCCGTGAAACAAGAAATATAGTTTTTGCATTATTTTGGAATTCCGTACAAGGGAGACTTAACATGTACATATTATGACTGGGTGGATAACAAAGTGTGGATGGGGACTTCTACCATATCCCACTACAAGGTCCATTGCTGAGTTCTCATTGCATGACCTTTGGGAAGTCCAACATTTCTAGGCTTCAGTTTTGCTAACTATAATATGGGGAAAGTGGTCTGGTGAGAGCTCATAAGACTGCAGTCAGGAGGTGATAGGAGACAGATGTGGGTCGGTAGGGTGGCCAGGTTAGCACCAAACTAGATCCTGACATTTTAGGGGGGAAACCTGAGACCTAGAGATGGAGACATCACAATAATTGTCCATGGTGATGCTATTAGCCATAACACATTAAACATCTCTACATTCACCTAGTATGCCATTCAGATTTAACTCATACTCCTTTCAAGGTAGTGGGCCTGCAACATATCTAAACAGTGAATTGATCCTTTTGGTTGCTTCCCAAATGGGCAATTCACCTTATTTCACCTTACTTACTTATTTATGTCAGAAATGGGCAGTCCTGGGAGTCTGCAGGAGACAAGAGCAGGCAAGGGGCCCCCCAGGCTACTTTTTGCCCAGCCCTACGATAGATAGATAGACAGATAGATAGATAGATAGATAGATAGATAGATAGATAGATAGATAGATAGACAGATAGATGCCCATTGGCCTTATTGCTGTAAACTTTCACTAATAGGTGATTTGAGTTTTGCAAATTAATGGATGATGGAAAATATATATAATCTGGAACCATTTTTAACATGGGAATAGATGGATTAAGGAACTCTCTTGTTTTCTTTTGGGGGCCAATAGTTTGGTTTTGCTTTGTGGGTATAGCAGGGAATGGAAAAGGGAGAACACTGGAGATAATCTTTCCTTGTACCAATGAATGGCCGCTTTCATCGACCGCATGAGAGATGACCTCAAAATAGTATTTGTTTTTGGAAGTATGCACATTGATTTCCATTGTATGTTTTGATCAATCCTCCGTCTTTTATTTCCTGGATGCCTTGCTGGTAAGTCTTGATTTTCTTGGACTGGGTTCTATGTTTTAGGAAGAGTGTACCTTGTCTGTGCTGTGGCACTCCATGGAACCTACTCCCAGCGTCTACTCAATGTATTGTATCTCACGTCATGTCTCTGCTCAACCTATTCTATCTCACGTCACAGATAGGACAGTTTATCGAACTTGGGTCAGACCCTGTGCCCATAGCGTCCCCCCAAATCTTGTAACTGGGATAAAAACTACCCAGATCAGCCAGCTAGATATTGGCGAGGATCTGCCGGCATTGTTCACACCTCACTGCAATGATAAAGTTACTATCTACTATTGAAACTATCGGCCTGACCTTCTGATTTCCTTGGTTTTATGTTACTGCTTTTCCATTTGGTGCTTTGGTAAGTGGCTGTGTTCACTCTCCTCACCAACATAGCCAGCCAGCCAAGTTCTAGTACAGAAAGACAGTGGAGGTGGAGATGTGTATGTATATGTGTGTGTGTGTGTGTGTGTGTGTGTGTGTGTATATATATATATATATATATATATATATATATATATATATATATATTTGCATGGGAAGGAAGAGAAAAGTAGGGTGGGACTCCTGATCAAGTGGGGACACAGGCGATGGCTGCGTTTTCTCTGATGCATAATTTACGCCCCCCTCCAGGCAGGGCTTTTAAGCTGCCTTTTAGCCGGAGGATATAAAAGCGTAGCAGCTGTTCCATTGGGGTAGGATAGGCAGGAGGGGGGTCTTGCGAGAGAAGAAGGGATGGGATTTTGTGTTTCTTAGGCAAGGCTCATGTGTGCAGGGAGGAAGAAGAGGGGATGGAAAGGGATGGGACTGGATCGCTGCGGTTCCACATTTGTGGGTCCCCATCCCCTTTCATTTTATTGAGCATTTAGAGGAGATCAGAGGTCCATTTTATTCATATTGCTGAGCCCCTTGAAGCTGGGTTAGAAACCCATGCGTTTTGTGCCAGCGTAATAAATGCATAAGGAAAAGAAGGTGGAGAGTGGAAGCCATCATTTATTATTTTTATTTACCATTAAAATTGGTTATTTTATGTATTATTTCAAATCCTGTCTTATCTCTAAGTTGCTCAGAGCAGCGCCTCGACCTCCCTGTTTGAGCTTCACAACAACCCTGTGGGGTAGGTTAGAAATAGAAAAAAATGACTTGCTCAAGGGCACGCAAGGATCACTGTGTCAAAGTGTGGATTTGAACCTGAGACGCCCTGCTGATCCCAGTCCCGCACTTGTTTAACTAGGGCTGCAGAAATAATCCAGTGTGACACCACTTTAACTGCTATGGCTCAATCTTATGGAATTCTGGGACTTGTAGTTTTGTAAGACGTTTAGCCTTCTCCTGCCAGAGAGCTCTTGTGCCACAACATATAGCTCCCAGGATTCCATAGCACTGAACCATAGCAATTAAAGTGGTATCTCACTGGATTCTTTCTGCAGTGTGGATGGCCTCTGTATTATGATGCCATTTCTGTAATAGTCGCTTAGGTGTTTATTATGTACTTTTTATATAGTCATGGCGCAATATGGTCTTTCTCAATGATCCATGTGACAACCCTGTAAAACAGACCAAATGGAGACACTTTGCTGCCTGAAGCAGAGGAGAAGATGGCGTTGCCTCCTCCGATTCCATACCCTCCAACTCTCCCAGTTTGACAGTCCTGGTTAATCCTCTGCCATCCCATTTTTTCAGTTGCTTTAAAAATGTCACGGTTTCACCTCCTCCTGCTTTCCCTCTTTGTCCTCAGCCCAGGTCAGTTGCTTCAAAAGTGAGTTCAACGTACAAAAGTGTTTGCACTCCATTAACTTTGTGGAGAAAGAGGTAAAATTAGCGGTGGAATCTTGCCCTTTCCTGGAGGCTCAGACAAAAAGCAAAGCAAAATGCTGCAGCCTCTGGTCGCTTGTCTGTTCCTCCTTAATATCTTTTGCAATCTTGACCACAGCTTGGCCACATGGGTCCCGTTTTTCATCTGGGAAATGTTGGCGGGTGTGCAATTCATGTAGAGAAACAGACCGGATTGGCAGATGACGCTTGCTTAATATGCTGCCAGCGAGGTAGCGTCCTCCACCATACAGGCGTACGACAGTTAACAAAGCAAGCCTTTTTATCGGAGCCCAACCCAGGCTCCCTCTTTTCTTGCCTTCTGTCTTGCAGTTGGAAGCGCTTTTTCCTTTTTTGCTATCGGGCGATCGTAATAATAAATACACTTAAATTCCTTTTTTGCAACATTGGCATTGGGAAGATGGTGAAGGAGGGTCAGAGAAAGGCATACTTTCAGTGTTGGCTGACAGCAGTTATGTCTGCAGTAAACAACGCAATAAAGCTTGACCTGGGAAAGAATGGGATTCTCCTCTAGCTGATCTTACTGTAGCTCAGTGCACATATGTACAAGCTGCCTCCAGAATCACTTTCTGAGCATGAGCAAAAATAGAAAGGGGAAAGCAGATTAACTTGCCTTGCCAGCTACCTTGCCATGCTGAAAAAAGCAGAGATTTGTAAGTTTCACTTCCAAAATGGAAATCATAAGAAAAATGGAAGTGGTTGGAAGAAAAAGAATGATCCTGGGATGCCTTTTACAAGAAGCAATCAAGAGGTCTC
The DNA here is from genome assembly GCA_026167975.1 of Phrynosoma blainvillii. NCBI lineage: Eukaryota > Metazoa > Chordata > Lepidosauria > Squamata > Phrynosomatidae > Phrynosoma > Phrynosoma blainvillii. The sequence continues at coordinate 5,023,228 of JANUYF010000008.1, forward strand.
GAGAAGATTCAAAGTGTTTTAGTTTGCTTGTGCAAGGCTTACCTGGCATGGTTGTTTCATTTCACAAATGCATGGTGTTAGTTTTGAATTTAAAAAATTGCTGAAACATGTTGACTGAGTTTCCTTTTTGTGGTGGAGCCAGCATGGGGTAGTTGTTTGAGTGCTGGACTAGGACTAGCATTGGAGACCAGGGTTCGAATTCTCACCAGTTGCTCTGCTTTCACGTAGGCACCTGACTAGCTGCTGTTAAATTTAAATTTTGGAATAGCATATGTACAGTTTTCTGTCGAGCTCAGGGACTGTAGTGGCTTGATCTATAGATCGTTCAACCGTCTTATGAATATGAGTGAGGCAAAGTGAGTCAAGGGAGAAAAAAGAACAATGTAGTTACTCAGTATTCTTGATTATGCTTTCTTGATTAGTTTGTCTACCAGTGATGAAATTCTTTCAGTCACCTCTAGGGGACTGTTTAGTTGTTCAGTACATGGTGCCATGTCTCCCTCTAGTGGCAACATAAGGTATGATTCTAAAATTGCCTTTCAACCAGGCTGTGTAAGCAAGGTGCAGAGCTGTCCACATCTCGCCTCCTGATTTTGTAAACAGAAGTTTCAAATAATGACATCCTCCACTCATAACCTATATTTATTTTCCACTCCTGCTTTGTCTCTTTTCTTACTACACAAAAGACAGAATAGATGGACGGTGCAGAATCTTCCATGTGGAAGTGTTCTGAGCTTCACAGATCCAACTATTGTTGTGTTTCTTCCCCTCTTCTGGCCTATCTCCTTAAGGTTCTTTCTTCATAGAATCATAGAGTTGGAAGAGTCCTCATAGGTTGTCAAATCAAACACCTTCCTCAATATAGAAACTCTAGCTAGAGCATCCCCAACAGCTTCCCAGACTTTTATTAAAGACTTCCAAAGAAAGAGACCCCACCACCTCTCTTGAGAATCAGTTCCATTGCCAAAAGAGCTCTTAACCTTAAGAGGTTCCTTCTCAGGTTCATTCAAAATCTTGTAACTTCAACCCCTTAGACCTGGTCTACCCTTTGGGTCAGCAGAAAACAAACTTGCACAATTTTCTCTGTGACAGCCCTATAGATATTTTAAAAGTGCAATCGTGCCACCCCTCAGCTTTTTCCTGGCTGAACATGCTCAACTCACTCAGCCTTTCCTGATATGTTTTATTCTCCATATCTCTTATCCTTCTTGCCCTTCTCTGAACCTTCTCCGACTTTATATCCATGCCCAGAACTGTACTCCAGATGAGGAGTGTGAAATTGCCTGATTAGTGTGAAATATGGTGGGACTATCGCTTCCCTTGTCTTTTGAAATTATGTTTCCATTAATGCAGGTTAAAATAATGTTTGCCTTCTTTGCTGCAGCATCACACTGCTGGCTCATGTTTCGCTTTTTCTCCTTCCCCACTTACCTCACAGGGGACTGTCTAGACAACAGTGTGGCCTCCCCCAGCACAGGAGATGACGACGACTTAGACCGAGATAAAAAACGGAACAAGAAACGAGGCATCTTCCCCAAAGTGGCCACAAACATTATGCGCGCATGGCTATTTCAACACTTGTCGGTAAGAAGGGGGAATCTTTGGGGCACCTCAAAGAAGTATGGGTGTTGGGAAATGGTCAGAGAGAGAGAGAGAGAAAGGCAGCATCCCATTCTCAGCTGCGGCCATGGAAACCAAAGGATGACGGTCATCAGCATCCTGCCCAGAGTTAATAATTATTTATTTAATTATTTAAATCTTTCGGCCCCTGCCCTATATCTAAAGACTACAGCGTGGCATACAAGCAAAATGATCTGACCAATTTTTAAAGCTTTGAGAGCTTGCCTCATGTACATTCTGCATTTTGGTCAGCCCAATAAAGGTATCAGTGTTTTATGCCACCAGTTTGCAGCTGATATCAAAATAGGCTGAGATTAGTAGCATGGATGTGTCTAATAATTCCCCGGCTCCAGTTCCTTTAACACCAACAGGAAGGATGTGCGACTGAGTTCAAAGGGGGAAAGTAGACTATACTCAGCTCAGCAGGAGAAAGAGGAGAGGGACAGAATCATTCCTTTCCCAGCAGGCTCAGGCAAAAGCAAACTGCTGCAGCATCTCCTAGCTTGTGCATTCTTTCTCATTAGTAAGTTTTTCCTTCTTGACCACATCCTGATGTTGCTTGGCCACGTGTGTCTATGAAATGTTGAAGGGTATGGGAACAGAAATTGCTCCTTTCTCGCTCCGTGAGGGCTCTTTGCTGCTACTCCATGCCCAGATGGCGGAGTTAAGAGGGTCTCCATCCCCCTGTTCACCCTCCTGCAACTGAGAGCTTGGCGGGCATTTTCCCATGCCATGCATGCCACGCAGGCGTTCTTCCTCTCCGGGCCTTGGCTCTCTCTGCCAGGCAATTAGGCAGGGCCTCTCCCTGGTTAGTTAAACAAAGGCAAGTTAATGAGCGCTGGCCAATTAGTGGCTAATTTAAGGAGCTATAAAGCTATTAGAGGCTGGTGAAGGGTAATCAATTCTAGCCAATTACCCTGAACGCATTGGCAGGGAGGGAGGAAGGGTCTGGGGCGGTGGGTGGCTATGGAGAACCAGGTCTTGTCTCAGCCAAAAGATAGAGAGTGAAGTATGGAGACTCCAATAATTGATCAATATCACACCTTCCTTTGTCCTCATGCAATAAATCTAGGATTAATTAATTAATTAATTAATTAAGCATCCCTACTAGATTTCCTCCAAGGAGCTGAAGGTGGCAGGATACATTTTTTTCGCACCTTCCAACTGTCCCAGATTGTCCAAGACAATCCCGATGAATCCCCTGCCGTCCCACTTTTTCAGCCGCTTTTAAAAGGTCCCAGATTCTCTCTCTTCCTCCCGCTTTCTCCTTTTGTCATTTAAAAAAAATTAGTAAATCTTTATTCACAGTATTTTCAAACATATAAAGCATATCAACAATAATAAAACATCCATACATTTAACATCATGGAATCATTCCCACATATCGTATATAACAACCAGTATCATCATCCAACATACCCTCAACCAACCATCTTTTATTAGTTAACGTAAATGAACATTAACATTGCTCTATTATCAACATTTAATATGATCAATGTCTTTAGCTGGTTAAGGCACACCACTTAACCTAACACTCTTCCCAAGGTGCTCCACCTCCATACCTTCCAAAAACCATCTTTACTTTCTTTCCCTTCAATCCTTCACTCTCCCATCTTCATCCTCACTTCTTCACTCCCAAATTCCCTCTCTTCATCTACACCATCTTCCCACCTATTTTCCATTCACCCTTCCAGATCTTCTTCCCCTTCAACCTCTTCTCTCTCTCTCATCCTTCCACTTGGTCCCTTTCCACCTCACATCCTCTCTACCCTATTCTTACGTTCGCCAACCTTCAAACACTTCCCTACCTTTTCTAACCACAACCCTTCCCATCCATATCTTGACTCTTTGCCTTTGCCTTCAGCTTACTTCAATTGCTGCAAACTGAGTTCAAAGTGCGAATGTCGTGTGCACTCAGGCCAGACCTGGAGAACTGGCAACCCTAAGTTCAGGAGTACAGACTTCCCATATACACAAGATGGATAAGTTGATTTGTGTCCAAAACCTTTTTTAAAAGGTGATGGTGGGGGGACGGGGAGGACACAAGAAGAAATTGGCCTGTCCCTTGTCGAAGGGTGAGGCCATCTCCATGATGTTATCTCTGAGAAGAGTCTCAACTGGATCCGGGGCTCAAGGCAGGTGGGGACTTTTGTTTTCAAGGCTTCCTTGGTGCTTTTGAGTCTGGAGTCGTTGCCCTGCTCCTCCTGACCTGGGAGGCTGAGCAAGACCTTTCCTCATCTGTCTTTGAGCTGTCAGAATGGGGGCTGCCAAAGAGGTCCAGCTGGCTGACCTGTGGCCAAAGACCTACCTCATCCATCATCTCAACTGGCAGCTAAAAGGCCAGAGGAGTGGAATAAGAAGGGGACCTAGAAGCAAGAGGTCTCCATCCAGTGAAGGAGACAATGAAAGAAGGAAAAGGAGAGTTTCATGCATTGGATAAAACAGTGATGTCTTTATTGGCCAACCGAAATGCATAAAATACATGTTGCAAGCGCATGTATTTTGTCTATTTTGGTTGGCCAAGAAAGGTATCACTCTTTTATTCAATATATGAAACTCTCCTTTTCGTATATTGAATAAAAGAGTGATGCCTTTATTGGCCAACCAAAATGGACAAAGTACATCTGCTTGCAAGCGCCTGTATTTTTGTACGTTTTGGTTGACCAATAAAGGTATCACTCTTTTGTTCAATATATGAAAAGGAGGGTTTCATATATTGAATACAACAATGATGATTTTATTGGTTAACCAAAATGCACAAAATACATGTTGCAAGCGGATGTATTTTGTGCATTTTAGTCGACCAATAAAGGTATCACTCTTTTATTCAATATATGAAAAGGAGAGTTTCATATATTGACTAAAACAGTGATACCTTTATTGGCCAACCAAAATACACAAAATACATGTTAATAATAATAATAATAATAATAATAATAATAATAATAATAATAATAATTTCTATCCCACCCCTCTGCAGCGCAATGTTGCAAACAAATGTATTTTTGTGCATTTTGGTTGTCCCAATAAAGGTATCACTGTTTTGTAGATTTGGGATGTTATTGTACTTTGCTACATGTCCAACATGGCTACCCCTGGATATGTTTTCGTATATTGAATGTCTGCTTGAGAGCTAGGGGTGGGAAGGAAAGACGAATATTGTATTCATGACATGCATGGCACTACACTTGATCTTCGCCAAAACATTGAGAAGAGACCTAATTCCAGTGATCAAACAAACTGGTTGCACCAGTCTTTTGTTTTCTTCTCAGATTCCTTTTTCTTCTTGTCCCCTTACTTTCCAAATCTTGGAAGCTAATCAGACTCAGCCTTAGTTAGTACAAAGTGTAAGTCTCTTGTAACCAAAATGCTTGGGACCAAAAGTGTTTTGGACTTTGGAATTTTCATTTTTGTTCTGGAATATTTCCCTATACATAATGAGATGCCTTGGAGATGGAACCCAAATCTAAACGTGAAATGCATTTCTGTTTCTTCTGCACCTGATATACATAACTTGAAGGTAATTTCATACACAATATTTTTAATCATTTTGTGCATGCAACACAGTTTGTGTGCGTTGAACCATCAGAAAGCAAAGCCGCTCATGAGGACAATCTGGGATTTTGGAATTTTATTCTGGATGCACCCTAAGTGACGTCAGGCGGACCTTTTTCATTTTTTAATTCTTCCTTTTCTCTCCCCACAGCACCCTTATCCCTCAGAAGAACAAAAGAAACAATTAGCTCAGGATACGGGACTCACGATCTTGCAAGTGAATAACTGGTAAGGATCTCAAAAGGCTGGAGTTTGGATGCTTTCGGCTTAAATTCGTTTCCCAAGTCTTGCAGTCCACTTTAGTTGTGTCCCCATTCCGGAGACTTTTCTCATTAAACAATGTCCGGGATTTTGCATCACAAGCTGCGATGTGTAACTTTTAAAAATAAAAATAAATGTAAAATGAGCATAGGGTGGTGATATGGGCATTTGACTATGACTCTGGAGATCAGAGCTCAAATCCCCACTCAGCCATCGAAACCCACTGGGTGACTTTGGACAAGTCACACTTTCTCAACCTCTGAGGAAGCAAACACAAACCCCCTTTGAACAAATCTTGCAAAGAGAACGCTCTGATAGGGTCGCCACAAGTTGGAAACAACTTCAAGGTGCACAGCGCATGAGCAAAAAATCTAAAAACATTTTCAATCATTTATCACTGGAAAGCCAGACAATTTTAAAACTGGTTAAAACCATTTAAAATTGTGTCAACCATCACACCTGTGCAGCAGATTGTCCCCTTCGCTGCTTTCTTTGTCCCATCACGCAAATACCTTTTTATAGAGACAGGCCTTTGAGATTTAAATTATATAGAAGTAGCATGTGTGGTGTTCTATGTCTTTATCTTTTATTTTGTAATAATGTTTTAGACATGTCTTTAGCTGTTGTCAATCATGGTGTGCGTTGTTAAAATAATGTCGGCTGGTTTTCCGTATTGCAGCTACAGATTTGTAAGCTAGGCTGCCACCCCACTGCAGAAATAAAGCAGTTTGACACTGCTTTAACTGCTGTAGATCAATGCTATTAAATCCTGGGATTTGTAGTTCATTCTGGCACCAGAGCTCTCTGACAGAGAAGGCTAAAGACCTACCACCAGACTTCAAGAGCATCAAAAGAGCTTCAAAAGCCCCAGACTTCAAGAGTATTTTGGCCTCACTGTTTCTTCTGCCGTCTTTTGTAGGTTTATTAATGCCCGGCGGCGCATAGTTCAACCTATGATCGACCAATCAAATCGGACAGGTAGGGCGTTTTATCTTCAGGTGGGGAAAGGAGTTCCTATGGTTGGGGGAGAGGAAGACAAAAGACATGTTTATATGGGCCAAATGAAGCAGCCCCCCCCCCCCAACATCCTCACAGAGACCTGTCTGCATGATGCAGGGCCAAATTTAAAATTCAAGTGCGGACTGTCTTCACAACATCAGGCCTGTTCCGCACTGAATCCACATAATACCAGCCTTAAACTGGTTTAAAATAACTCACCTTTTGCTCCAGGGCATGATTCTCTGCCCCTCTTCTCCTCTCTCTTCTGCTGAGTTATTGGAGTGCAAACTGCTTTTGCCCTTTGAACTCAGCTTGCAGCAACTGAAGTAAGCTGAGGACCAAGGGGGGAGGAGAGTAAAACTGGGGCATTTTAGAAGCACCTGAAAAAGTGGGATGACAGAGGATTAACTGGGACTGTCCCTGTCAAATTAGGACATGTGGAGACTATGGGGTTGTGGCCTCTTACCACAACAAGAGAGTGTTGGTTTTTGATTTCATTTTTTGTTGGAGTTTGTAGACAGCTGGGAAATAAAGGGAGACTTTTGCTCGAATGTTCTTCCTCTCTTCTGAACAGGTCAGGGTGCACCGTACAGTCCCGATGGGCAGCCGATGGGAGGCTATGTCATGGACGGGCAACAGCACATGACGATCCGTCCCCCAGGTGAATGGAGACAAGGGAGCAGGGATGTGAGCGAGGGAGAATGCAGAAGGCCAATAGGTAGCTAATGGCCTATGAGTAAAACATGGAAGGGTTATTTATTTAATTTTTTTGGACCATAGTTCCCCAATTCTGGGGCTGTTAGACAGTCTCTCCTTCTTTGGAGGTTTTTATACAGAGGCTGGATGACCATCTGTCGGAGGTGCTTAGATTGTGTAGTCCCAAAACGGAACTTTTCCAGAATCTAACAAGAAACCACTTTGTCCTTCCTTGTGTTTTATCACCTTCTCTCTTGTAGTTTCCAAAGGGATAGCCATGTTAGCCTGTTGCATGAAAAAATAACAAAGCAACTTGGATATTGGAGGTGTGGGGAGGAGAGGGGGTAACTGTCCTATATGGCTTAACATAGAACCATAGAGTTGGAAGAGACCCCCAAGGGCCATCCAGTCCAACCCCCTGCCCTGCAGGAACACAGAATCAAAGGACCCCTGACAGATGGCCATCCAGCCTCTGTTTAAAAACCTCCAAAAAAAGGACTCCACTACTCTCCGAGGGAGTGTGTTCCACTGTCAAACAACTCTTACCATCATAAAGTTCTTCCCAATGTTGAAGTGGAATCTCTTTTTCTCTAGTTTGAACCCATTGCTCTAGGTCCTATTCTCTGGAGCTGCAGAAAACAAGCTTGCTCCAACCTCAATATGACATCCCTTCAAATGTTTAAACAGGAGCACGTGGACTTACACTATGCTGAGCAATATGCCACCATCACCCTGACTTATTGAACAGTCCCTGGAGCCCCTGCCTAGCGTGGCCATTCCTTGTTTTGTGAGCGAGGGCAGAATCGCAGAAATGTCTGGCTGTGTCAATGTAGTCAGATGGGAAATAATTACAGTAGTGCCGAGACCTTTGGAGTACCTTAGCAAATCTCAGCGTTGATGCCATCATTTTGCATCTGGCTATGAGGACTTCCATCTCTTGCTTCTTCATCCTGCCTCTTGGAGTGGCTGAAAATAATTCTTCTTCTCCAGCTTCTCCATGATGTATCCCAAAGATAGCTTGTCTGCTGCGACTGACCCTTCCCAGGCAGAATAAGGCTCAGGGGATGGATGAACCACAACGTTCACACTGAGACAAAGCTGTTTTCTCTGTTTACGTGATGTAGAAAAGGGATCAGGCTACCCACGGTGTAGAAAGGCATTTAACTCTTGTTTCCCCTCTCTGCATCCAGGACCAATGGGAATGACGATGGGCATGGAGGGGCAATGGCACTATATGTAAAGCTCACTGCTGGCACCAGAGGGGAAGTGAGTATTGGGAGAGCTGGAGGTGGACTGGGTTGAAGGGGTGGTTATGTCTTTCAAATACCTTTCTCAAGCAAGCACAGGTTGAATTAAAAGCTGGGCACACATTGTGACTCTTGAAGCTTCCCACCCCACATTAACAATAATGAAGAGACTGATTTTCTGGTGTTTTTTTTTTTGCCCGCCCCTGTAATAAACCAGTCCTGGTTGAAGTAACTGGCTCATCCCTTCCCATTGTCATTGTACCCGTATCCTCAGTAGAGTAGTGGGGACTATGCCATCCTTGACTGTCGTCTTTCCTAAACTGGGACTGAGATCCCATTCTTCAGTGGCTGAAGACCTGCTTAGCTATACTGGAAGTATGCAGGATTGCTTCATTGTGCACAAATAAATCAGATCCTTATGGGAGTGTGTTTAGCTGGGAATTGTATGTCTGCACTGGGGACTGTTGTGGTGTATTGTGCTAAACAGCACTGCCATTTGCACACCAGTTAAGTCAATATAACACCCTGGGTTCAGCCACAGTTAGGATAGCAATAGCAATAGCAATAACAATAACAATAGCATTTATATTTCTATACCCCTTATCAGTGAACTCAGCACAGTTTACAATCTGTAAGCCAATTGCCCCCAACAAGCTGGGTATGGATTTTACCGACCTACGAAAGGATGGAAGGCTAAGTCAACCTTGGAGCTCTGGGATCAAATTCAAACCTTGTGCCCACAGTACTGGCATTTAACCACTGTGCCACCAGGGCTCCTTGTGCCATGTCCTTGTGTTGATATTGTCCCTGTGCTGTGTCCTAAGAAGCATAGCTGCTCATGCAATGATATTCATGCTAGTGTAATTCATGCACAGGATTCCAGGTGGATGGATGGAAGAATGTCCAAGTGGCACTCACCGTCCTCTTGTCTTTTGGTTCTCCCAGGTTTCCAGATTAGGTTAGGGGTGCTGGCCAACACATCCCACCAGGTTTAGGGGCACAAGACCTGTGGCACCTCAGGGTCCAGCATGCCCTTCCTGCTGACTTCTCCCATGGTCTGCAAGAACGTGCCATAGACTGTCCTCCCTCCTCGCCAACCCCCGATGCACGCCCACCGTCCGCACTGTCACACACGACCAGAGGAAGCGACCCTCAACAACCCACCCGGACGGATTGAATACGGATGGAGTGTCCTGTGTTATCGTCCCTGTCCCAGCTCTTTCTTCACCCCTTTGTTGCCAAAAGAAAAGCCGATCCAACAGCACGCAACCAAGACCTCAAGAGTTCTGACCCCCCAGTGGCGTCTCGTAAACCAAGGTTTGGGGACCAGTCGACAATACGTCAGTCGACCTGAGATGGAAAAGAGTCTGTCTCCCTCCCCAGCACTGAAAGAGAAGAAAGAGAGGACAGCCACTGCCATCCTGAAAGAGAGAAGGCTGAGGGGTTAATGTTGGATTTGTTGGGGTCTGTTCTGTATTTCGTTTCCCACCACCACCCACGGACCATGAGCACGTTTGTACACTCTCTGCCACCGCCTGGGAGGCCTGACTCAGCTCCGGGCCTCATTTTCCCTCCATGGACTTCTTTTCCAAGCGAGACGATGTTCAAAGCAGGGTTTGGGTTTTCCTTTTTCTTTCTGTTTTTGTTATATTCCTCCCCCCCCCCCCGCCCCCGTACCTCCTCCTTTCTTCCTTCTGGAGGTTTTAATTATTAATTAATTATTGGTGTTGATGCTCAGAAAGGGGAAGTAAATTAAATGGTACTTTTTATTTTCCTTTTGAGATTCTTTTTGTTTTTGTTTTTTTAATGTGCTTTGTTTTATTGGGGTGTTTGTTTTTTTAAGAAAAAGAAAAAGAAAAATGAGAATAATTCGAGAAAAAAGAAAATCAAAATGAACCAACTTTGCCCTCTGGTGTCTTTTTTGTTCTTGGGGGTATTTGCTCAGAGGAAAAATATCAGAACCGGCCTACCTTGAGGCATAGTGAAGCAGTTGCCTCAGGTGGCAAATGATGGGAGCAGCACAACACACTCACCTTGTTTGTTCCTCATGAGCCTCCCAACCTCTTCCTCTTTGGGGATGGAGGTGTATATGCTAGTTCAGTGATGGCGAACCTTTTAGAGACCAAGTGCCCAAACTGCAACCCAAAACCCACATATTTATCGCAAAGTGCCGCTTCCCTTCTGGCTTTCTAGTAATGAACTCTGGCGAACTCTGTGCTGGGGCAACAGTGTGCATGCCCACAGAGAGAGCTCTGAGTGCCACCTCTGGCATGCGTGCCATAGGTTTGCCACCACTGTGCTAGTTCAACTGAGGCTATCATCATACAATTGAGGTAAGATTAGTCTGCCAACTACCTGGGATCAGAAGGAGGCCTCTTATTTGCCACAAACAGGAAAATGTCTTGGCCCAGCCTTCTAAAATGTTATCACTCTCTTCCTTGTGATAGAAGAATGGAAGGTACCGCAGTTTGTGCGCCTGTGGCGCAAGCACTACGCCGCACATAGGAGCGCCCCCCCCATTATTTTCAGTGGGGCTTAAGCATACGTGATTTTTGCCTTATGTAGGGGGGTCCGGAACGGATCCCCCGCATATGGGAAGGCCCCACTGTACAAGGAATTCTCCATAAAGTGATTAGCATCCTGTAGGTACGCTATAGTTGGCATCCTGTTAGTGATACAGTGGGCCCACTGCATCAGTGGGCTAACAGTCTATGGATTTCACCACCCACAGATCGCCACACCCCATATTATTCAATGGCAGTGTGTGCATGCAGACACACTGATGTGGATGTGTGCACGTCGCCACCCACTGAATAATATGGGGCATGATCATCCATGTTTTTTCCCATTCTTGGGGGCCCCTAGAACCAAACTCCAAATTAGCAATAGCATTTACATTTCTGTACCACTTCATAGTGAACTTACCACTCTCGAAGTGGTTTACAGTCTGTAAGTCGATTGCCCCCAACAAGCTGGGTATTCATTTTACCGACCTACGAAAGGATGGAAGGCTGAGTCGACCTTGGAGCCCTCTGGGATAGAACTCACAAAGTTGTGGCTGCAGCACTGGCATTTAACCACTGTGCCACCAGAAATCTTTCTGCCGATTTCCCCCTGCCAAGGCAGCTGTCAAGCCTTGAGTGGGGGGGTTTCGCTACAACCATTTAATGGATAGAGAAGGAAGGGAGGCAACCAAACCGTCCTGTCCTACATCCTGTCCTGGCTGCAGTTTTGCAAACATTGGAACAGAAATGTCTCAGATGACCTCATTTTCTCTCCTCAAGCTGGAAAACTGCAACCAGGATGCAATCCGCACTGCTTGGTGACCTCCCTTCCTGCTCCCAGCTGTAGCAATGCCCCTGAGCTTGACAGATAGCAAAGGCTGGACACAAAACTGGCTACAATCCAGTATGGCTCAGTGTAGTATAATAGGTCCATATATGGACCAAGACCAAGACTAGGCTGAACCACTCTACTGTAAAGTCTCTGAGGGTGCATCCACACTGTAGAAATAATGCAGTTTGACACCACTGTAAGTCTGTAAATCCAGCCTATGGAATCCTGGGATCCATAGATTTACAAGGTATTTAGTCTTACCTGCCAAAAAATACTGTTGCCTCACAAAATTGCAAATCCTAGGATTCTGTAGAATGGAGCCATGGCAGTTCAAGTGGTGTCAAACTGCCTTATTTCTACGGTGTAGATGCACCCTGAAGCAGCCATTCCATGCTTTGTGGGGGTCAGGCTGAATTGCAGAAGTGTTTGACTCCATAGCCAGAGGTGAACTGGTTACAGCAGTGCTCAGACTCTCAGAGGACCCTTGCAGATATCAGCACTGATGGCATCATTTTGCACCTGGCTACGGGGACATAGCCAGACGCCCGCTCTCTACAAAGCACAGGATGGCTTCAGAGGCTTTTCAGTAAGTCGGAGTGGGTACTGCGGGGGGGGGGGGGAAGGGAATATTAACCTCTGCAGTGCCCCCAAAAGTACATCTGCATGGGAAAGGGAAACTTATTCCTGCAGAAGAACCTAATAGGATGTGAACCTGTGTATGTCAACCATTGCACCCCACATTTCTGATGTAGGATCTCAATTGTTCTGCATGAAAACGCTGAGCACCATTGCAGAATCATACCTAAAGTGATCCCACCCACCTGCTAAGAACAGATTGTGTTATAAGAGAGGCACTGTTTCTAGCACATACCACCCCTCACAAACAACAGCAACAACAACATATTTCCAGTACATACCATGTCTTTCTATTGCATTAATCAAGATGGCTTGACCAGGGGTTAATCAGCATTTAATATTGAAACAATGCAATCAAAAATGCAGCACCATCATTATATCTAAACGCTGCTCAGTAGTCCCCGAAGAAATAAAACGGCAGCAAATAGGTTTATTATGAAGCGGCTGTTTGGAACAAAACAAACATTGCCACTTGCAAAAAGCGATGAAATGAGGGAGACCTTTATCTCAAAAACTCTTCCAATTTGGTTGCTCCATTGCCATTTCTAGTCAAACAGGGGTCTCAGGTTTTGGAATCATGACAAAAACCTACTGCAGCATTTATTAGGGCAGTGAATATATTTACTACAGGATACCTGGCGACTGATCTTGACCTCAAATTGCTTTGTAACTGTTTGAGATTATCCACTGTGAGTGATGAGGAGTCCTGCTTTTTTCCCTCTCCTGAAGGAATGGAAAACATCTGGTCAACCTAATGTTTTAGATAGACTACAACTCCCATAATTCCTTACCATTGTCCATGTTGGCTGGGGTTGATGAGAGTCAGAGTTCACAATTTGTTTACAGTTGACCTCCATACCCATGGATTCAGCCACCCATGGCTTGAAAATATTTTTTAAAATATATAAATTCCCCAAAGCAAACCTTGCTTTTGCCATTTGATATAAGGGACACCATTTTATTACACCATTGTATTAAATGGACTTGAGCATGCACAGATTTTGGTATGCATGTAGCATCCTGGACCCACTGTACATGTTTATTCAGAGAGGACTTGCCATTGCCATCCTCTGAGGCTGAGAGAGTGTGACATGCCACACTCAGTGAGTTTCATCGCTGAGGCAGGCACACATTATGTGTTATTTTGGGCAGGGCTCAAGGGGCTATTCATTTACTGTCCAAAACCTCCCCTCTGTCATGCGCATGGCATGGAGGGCTCTTCTATGGCTGGTCAATGACTGGTAAAGGGGAGAGGAAGGAGAGATGCCATTGAGGAATGAAAGTGGCCACCCATCCCTGCTATAGTTCTTTAGACAGAAGGAGAACTATGAACTCCACCATTAAGAAACCATATAACACTGGTTAAAAATTGAAAGAGGATCTTCTCTATTCCTTTCAGCCCTTCCCCAGACATTTAATAGTTGTAGCAATCCCCATGGGGCTTTCCAGCCATTGGGTATGGAATTGCAAGTGTGGAGTGCTATGCTCTATGTGCATGATGCACCATCTTTGTCCAGAAGTTCATAGAAGCCTTTCCTTACCTGGTGCCCTCCAGATGCATGGGGAAGACACCATGAAGAGGCTGGTTGGGGATGGTGGGAATTAAAATCCAGCATCTCTAGAGGGCACTAGTTTGATAAAGGACCTTTTTGTACTATGCTCTGTGTGCATGATGTGACATCTTCCAGAAGTTCATAGAAGCCTTTCCTCACCTGGTGCCCTCCAGATGCATGGGGAAGAGAACATGAAGAGGCTGGTTGGGGATGGTGGGAATAGTAATCCAGCATCTCTAGAGGGCACCAGCTTGAGAAAGGACTTTTTTGTACTACGCTCTATGTGCATGATGTGACATCTTCCAGAAGTTCACAGAAGCCTTTCCTCACCTGGTGCCCTCCAGATGCATGAGGAAGACAAATGCAGAGGCTGGTTGGGGATGGTGGGAATAGTAATCCAGCATCTCTAGAGGGCAACAGCTTGAGAAAGAACCTTTTTGTACTACGCTCTATGTGCATGATGTGACATCTTCCAGAAGTTCATAGAAGCCTTTCCTCACCTGGTGCCCTCCAGATGCATGGGGAAGAGAACATGAAGAGGCCGGTTGGGGATGGTGGGAATAGTAATCCAGCATCTCTACAGGGCACCAGTTTGAGAAAGGACCTTTTTGTGTGCTGGTAGCAGAAACGATTTAAGCTGTGCTGAGCCGGACAGCAGGAGAGACAAGGGCTGCATCTTACTAGACTGGGCTTTTACCTGTTACCAAGGCACCAAGGAGAATTCATAAGGACATCTGCCATCGGTGATCTATCTCTCCGCACATCAGACTCTTGATTATGGGAAGGGGATAATGGCTCTTGCTGGGCCCACAGCTGGACAACCTGATGGATGGCCTGGTGGCCCAGAGAGGGATTAGAGCAAGCGAGAAGAGTTAAGAGCTCTCCAAGTGAGCAGATCGGAGATCCATCAGGTTCAACCTGACATCCTTTTGCCTTGGGGAATATTAATGCCGCCATGTTCTGCCTTTTTGTGTGCCCCACAGCACACGCCCTGAAAGATTGCTCCACATATCATGGTTTTTCACCTTAACTTGAAAATAAATAATTCTGCACAGGAATAATATGAATAGGGATTCTCCCGCAACAAGAGAAGGACCAAAGCAAAGAACATGGGGGGTGTCTAAGTTTAGGAAAGCTTTATAACTAGGGTTGCCAGACGTCAGCAATCCAAAACACGCTGCAGAAATAATCCAGTTTGAGACTGATTTAACTGCCCTGGCTCAATGCTAGGGAATTCTGGGAACTGTAGATTTGTGAGACATTTAGCCTTTTCTTCCAGGGAGTTCTGGTGCTATGATAAACTTCAGTTGCCAGGGTTCCCTAGCACTGAGCCAGGGCTGCTAAAGCAATCTCAAATTGGATTATTTCTGCAATGTGTCTTGGACCAGAGTCTCTAGTCCTCAGGGCCAGGGGAAGGAATCCCAGGGTGACAGTGCTGTCTTGAAAGGGGTGTGTGTGGGGGGTACATGTGTGTGTGTAGAAAGCTAAGCAAGTAAATACATAGACCCCTTGGTTCTATCTGTTGAGCTGGAGAGTTGCACACAAAGCCCTTTTCTCTTGTCTGGGGCTGAGCCCACCGAAACTGGAGAATTTGCACCCTCACATCCCATCTAGAATTCAAAGATATAGCCGTGTAAGTCTGTAGAATCAATATGTAGGGAGTATGTAGTCTGTAGAATCAGTATGTACAGTATGTACAGTGTTTTGTAGCACCTTTGAAACTACCTGAAAGAAAGAAGTTGGCAGCATGACCTTTCATAGATTTAAGTCTACTTTCTCAGATGCATTTGGACATCAAATGCATCCGAGAAAATAGACTTAAGTCTATGAAAGCTCATGCTGACAGCTTTTTTCTTTCAGTGTGAGTCTCGAAAGTGCTATAAGATCTCACTACATACTGATTCTACAGACGAACATGGCTATATCTTTGTCCAAATCCCATCTAGAGATAGCCCACAAAAACTGGAGACCCGGCGCCAGACCCTGAGATCTGGCAACTCTCCATAGAGAGGCTTGCACTTTGCAATGCCAGGCTAGGACCTCAGCTTGTGTGCTCTTTTGTTTTTCGAAACGCAGACCCTCACGTGTGTGTATATCGTATGTGCTGGGAGCTGCAACTCATCATGCATGATGGGGCTGGCGTGCTTATTTCTTGCAGAGAATCACTTTTAGAGGACGCCGACCTATCTGTTTCTCATTTTTGCATACACACATACGCAATGCCAAAGCATTTCCAGTTTGGAGCCTTTGCTAGGGATAGATTAACAACAAACAAGGATGGAGGGGGTGCGGGGAGGTTTAGGCCATGCTAATTATTTACGGGGCACCCGTGGCCGACCGTTGGTTGTGTGATTCATACTAGCAGCCACAGCAATTGGTGGGTAATGTCACTGCGAGAGGCTCAGTATGGCAGGAGTGGGAGGGCGGTGGGGGGATGATGGATGGGCCATGCCAAAGAGTAGAATTAGGTGTTGGGAACCCGGGCTTTCCAGCAGGAAAAAAACATAGAAAGGGGTGGGGAGCTGGGGAAATAAGAATCATAATAAAGTCATTTATCACCCAGCGATGCTCGCCAGTCAAGCTGCAGTTCTCTGGGGAGTTGGGGGGGGGTGTGTGGAAGGGGGAAGGAAAAGATGAAGGGGAAGCAAGCTGGACTGAGTCTCTGTGTCTGTTTGTGCATTTCAGAGCCACTGGTTTTTGAGCACCTCTTGGTTTCCCAGAGGTTTGGATATAAGCATGGTGCAAGGCCCAATTCTATCAGCCGCCCAAAGACGGTCCAGGGAGTGTTGGGTTTTATGTTGAATCAACCGCAGTCTAGGAGCCCTTAGATGAAGTTGTTCTTAAGCGTCGTCATGTCTGCTCTATCTTAAGGCATCACGTGGATTTTCTTGGCCAGATTTCTTCAGAGGAGGTTTGCCGTGGCTTTTCACTGAGGCTGGGAGAGCGCAAGGTGACCAAGGTCACCCATTGGGCTTCCCTGGCCGAGCAGGATTTGAACCTTGGTCTCCTGGAGTCTAAGTCCAAGACTTAAACCTATGGTGGGGGCCTCTAATATGGCCGGCCCTCTATATCCATGGATTCATGCATCCATGGCTTGGAAATGTTTTTTAAAATGATATAAATTCCAAAAAGCAAACCTTGATTTTACCATTTTATATATAAGGGACACCATTTTACTATGCAATTATATTTAATGGGACTTGGAACATCCACAGATTTTGATATCTGGGGGGGCTGAAGCTGGAACCAAACCCCAGCGGATACCAAAGACCCACTGTACATTCACAGTATATTATTTAGTGATATGAGACCTCTTAAGCTTGACATCTTTTAGGGTAGGGATGGGATTCATGCAACCCTCCAGATGTGGCTGGACTACAACTCCCAGCATTTCTCACTATTGGCTGTGCTGGCTGGGGCTGTTGGGACTGGCAGTCCATCTGGAGAGCCACATGAAAGCTTAGGGCTACAGCATGTCTTCATCTCAAAGCCTGAAACAATTCCTTTATGGACTGCAGTTTTCAGAATATTCCAAATGGCAGGTCCAAAAAAGTAACTTTCCCAAAGTCCTGCTTAATTGGGCCCTGTTCAAAGGTTATGGAATGCAGAGTTGTGGTTTATAGAGTGGGGAAAATATTGTTGTCCTCCCATCCATCCATCATGGCCCATTTCCCTGCAGTTCAGATCACATCCTGCTAATTGTTGGGAGCAGATCATGGAGAGAAAATCCTTTTTTGGGGGGGACACTTCCCAGAATTCCCCAGCCACTAGAGAGATTCTGGATGCTGCCATCCTGCAAATGATCTTTTCCCACTGTTTTAGAACATCTCCATCAATCTTTGCCAGGTTGGTTGGGGATGATGGAGATTGTAATAGTCCTGCACAGTTTTTTGGGGGAAGCAGGGATTGGGGATGGTTGATCTTTAGGGTCTTTCAAAGAGGCCAGGATCCAGTAGTGGTGACTGCGTCTCCCATATCAGTAGGACAGTGAGTCCAGGTTTTCATTCCAACTTTCAATTCAATTAAATTAAATTCAGGTCTTCATTCAAAGTTTAAGAGAGGTATTGAAGGTCAAGGAAGAAAGTGCCATGGTAGGTTTAATGCTGAACATTAAGAAAACAAAAATAATGACCATGGAAGATCTACAAGGACTGGTCCTAGATCGCGAGAAAATGAAATAAGTCAAAGAGTTCCCATACCTTGGATCAAATATTGATCAGAACAGCGATTGCAGTCAAGAAATTAGAAGATGACTAGGATTGGGAAGAACAGCTATGAAAGAAATGGACAAGATCTTAAAAAGGGAAGATATAACTCTGAACACTATAGTGAGGATCATCGAAGCCATCTTCTTCCCCATTACCATGTCAAAATTTGGGGGTAAAAACTGAGTAGTGTTTTGAATACAACTGCTACTCTGGGCAATATTTGGGGACCTTTGATGACAGTTTTTCATCTTAAAAAATAAATTGGGGAAGTTGGCAGCACAGAGAGGACTTTGGGGGGGTGAGAAAGGCCACATGAGAAAGGTTGGGCCCCCCCATGACCCATGGGTCACATCTTCCACACCTCTGATTTAACCATATTCTAGAACGCCCTCCAAATGTCCCAATTTGGCAGGGTCAGTCCCAACTAATCCTCTGCCGTCCCACTTCCCTGGCTGCTTTGAAAATGCCCCAGTTTCTCTTTCCTCCTTCCGCTTTCCCTCATTGTCCTCAGCTTACTCCCATGGCTGCAAACTGAGTTCATTTTTAATTTTTTTAAAAATTGTTATCAGTTTTAAACAATAAAAAAGATTAACACATCATATACAGATTCTATATATCAAGATTTTGCTTACATTTTCATAACATTACTTGCCACCTTCAGTGAATTAGCGATTAATAACTTTCTTTTCTTGGTTTTCTTTTCCTTTTGGCCTCTGATTTCCCCCTCCCCATCCTTTTATCTCAGAATTCAATGAACTCAAAGAAAATCGCAAGTCTAGAGACAAATGAACATAGGACCCAACTATTTCCAACTTCGTGCTATATATGCAATCGGAGTTCAAAGTCCAAAAGTGGCTGGAGGAGAGGAGATGAATCGTGCCCTTCCCTGGTAGCTCAGGCCAATTCGAACTGCTGCAACCTCTCCTAATTTGTGCATCCTTCCTCATTCAGAACATTTGCAACCTTGACTACAGTCTTGATG
Organism: Phrynosoma blainvillii; assembly: GCA_026167975.1. NCBI lineage: Eukaryota > Metazoa > Chordata > Lepidosauria > Squamata > Phrynosomatidae > Phrynosoma > Phrynosoma blainvillii. The sequence continues at coordinate 5,042,321 of JANUYF010000008.1, forward strand.
CTGCTTGGCCACACAGGTCCCAATTTCCATCTGGGAAATGCTGAAAGATCGGAACTAGGCCCAGCGAAGGTGCACATGGAAGCAGCCCTCGAATGCAAGCCTGGGATGGGTTTTAGTTGCCGGGGATGACAAAAGGCTTAAACAGATGGGTGAAGGGCAGCCTCTCCCTTTCTTTTCCTCCCTGCTCCCCCAGCCACAACCTCACATGGTCTCTGGGAAGGCTTTAAATACAATGCATGGCCATCCCTGGTTCAATCACAGGCTAATGAAGCCACATTAATCATCCAATTATACACCTGTCAGGCTGGGAACAATAGCGCAAGGCTCTCTGAATGAAAGTGGGGGCATCTGAGCTCCCTGGGCCCCCAGAGGCAGAACAAATCCAAGGAAGACAATAGGAAACAAAACACAGATGACCCCGAAGCAGGAGGGAGATGGAACCACAGCCAAGGAAGGAAGGAAGGAAGGGGGGGTGTTTAAGCTCATGGGGAGTTTTGTCTCCAAAATTGTAAAAAAAAAAGGGGGGGCACCGAACCCCCAATTGTGGGTCTTCTGACCTAGGCGCAGGAGCCCCCCTGCCAGCTGTTGAGCCCTTCCTTCACCTGCCAGGCAGAAAACAAAAAAGCAAAAGGGGAAGAATTGGGTAGAATTCAAAGATATAGCCGTGCGAGTCTGTAGAATCAGTATGCAGAGAGCGTGTAGCACCTTTGAGACTCCCTGAAAGAAAGACGTTGGCAGCAGGAGCTCTCACAGACTTCAGTCTCTTTCCAAATGCATCTGAAGAACTAGACTTAAGTCTACGAACGCTCATGCTGCCAACTTCTTTCTCAAGGGGAAGGTCTGGGAGAGCATGGAGAAAGTATGTGTGTGCGCTTTCCAGTTGTTTTTGATTTGCGGCAAACCTAAGGCGAATCTATCATGGGGCCTTCTTGGCAAGATTTGTTCCAAGGGGGTTTGCTATGGCCTTCCCTAGAAGCTGAGAGCAAGTGATTTGGCCAAGGTCACCCAGCGGGTTTCATGGTTCGACTGGGACACAAACTCTGGTCTCCAGAGTCATAGTCCAACACTCAAACCATTATGCCATGCTGGTTCAGAACGAAAAAAGTAGCATTCCCTTTATGGCTAGATTTTTAGAAATAAAGTAGGTCCTTGGTATCTGCTGGGGTTTGGCTCCAGAGGTCCAAAACTCCATCCCAAGCAAATCATGAATGGCTTCACTTTTTGTTCCTCTTTAAACCACAGGCTCAGCAGCACCAAGAAGGGTGGCAACCATCTCTGTAATGTCTTGTCTCATGCCAACTGCCTGCACACTGGATGAAAATATACACAGACAAATGCATTCACACTCTACAATATCCACCCTTGCAATAAACTTCCGCTTTGGTGGAAACATGTATAATCGCTGGGAAGTCATAAATATTCTCTCTCGAAATCTATCACGTCCCAGCTCCGTTCTTCATTGAGATCCTGGATGGGAAGAAAGTAGAAATGTTATGTCACCTCTATTAGACTGAATACCAAACTTGATTGCGGCACATTTTTCAACCAGTAAGAAATTAAATAATGATGGGGGGGGGGGGGGAGAAAGGTGCGTTCTTAGACACAGTGATAAATAGGCTCCTATATTAACATGCGTGGTGGGCCTTCCATGAATGCAGAGCAAGAAAACAAGAGGAAAAAAGATATTCTAGGTCCCATTTGAATTCAGCCATCTGGTTGCTGATCTAAGAAACTTAAGATGTTGTCTGTGCATTTTCGAGAACATACAACACTGGTCTCATAAGAACTGCACTGGCTTCCCATCTGGGGAGCTGTGGTCCAGCTCAACTCAAGGTGCTGGTTTTGACCTACAAAGCCCCAAATACCTTGGGGTTTCCTCCAATGCGCCAACATCTGAAATCTTCAGCCAAGATCCTGTTGTGTCCCCCGAAGTTAGTCGTCGGAAGGTGTCCCAAGGCTAGTTTGGTGTGCAAATGTAACAGGGCTTTCTCTGCAAGAGGACCCAGACTGTGGAGCTCCTTGCTAAGGGAGGTTAGGTTGGCTTCATCTGTTTCGAGCTTTTCAGGGGCAGCTAAAACAATGTAGTTCTGCATGGCTTTTGGTATTTGAAACGGCTCTAGCTATTTTAAAATTATTTTTAGGGGCCATTTTTGGGAAAAAGTTCTTAAAAAGTACAGTTGGCCCTCTGCATTTGCAGATTTGACTTTTGTAGATTTGATTCTTTGTGGTTTTGATTAATACATTCTCTCTAGGAATCTATTGGTCCTTCAACACAACTCTGCTAGAAGTTGACCATAGAGTTGATCTGGAGAACCTAGAAGTTCCTAGAGAAAACACTTCTCCAAGCATTTGTAAATCCTCCAGCATGATTCTATGATCAACTTCTGGCAGATGGTGACCATAGAGTTGCATTGGAGGACATGGAGATTCCTAGAGAGGTGTTCTCCTAGGTAAAAAGAATTGTGGTTTTTTTACTTGCGGTTTTCCACATTCACAGGGGTCCTCCACCCCTAATCCCAGTGAATATGGACAGACCAATGTATTTTAATTTTTGTTTTTTTAAAGTTGTTGCTTTCCTGTTCTGTATTGTTTTAAATTATTTTTTAACCTATTGCGCATTGACTCAGGAGAACTGGTGGGGTGGGAAATGATGTGTAAAGACTAGAAATATATATATATAATCAACAGGTACCTTTCAAACAGTTGTAGCATTCAGTACATCAACTGTTGGACTCCTGCATTAAAAGGTATCAACTGGAATTGTCTGGAATTATCAACTTTCCAGTCCTTCTCCTTCAGTGGATTCATCCCTACTTCCTTATTTCCCTGCGTAATCCTTCCTCATTTCTTGCATCTTGACGCTGGAATGCTCACCTAGATTAGAATTCGGAAAAGTTAGTTTTGGGCAAATATAACCCCCTGAATTCCCCAGCAATGCAAAGGGTTGCAGTCTCCCAAAGATAACTTTTCCATGCCCCGGCCCAAGTGGTAGAAGAGCTTTGTCTATGTTTCCAAGCCTGCTTCCTTCATATTGGCTCATTTTCTTTGGATTCTATATATGAAAGCCACCATCTAGTGCTTCATCCCTATCATTGCTTGCAGCCTCCTCATATCCTGTCTCTGCAGTTCATGTTCTTTCTTTCTTTCTTTCTTTCTTTCTTTCTTTCTTTCTTTCTTTCTTTCTTTCTATTAGGGCTGAATTCTTCTTTGCTCTTTGTAGATGTTTTCCATACACACACATCCCATGTGATAACCAGAGAACCAGCTATTTGCTCAGAGTGACTATTGGGCCAATGTTGAATCTAGAGCGCCACTTTGTGGTTGCAGTTTTGATTTGTCTCTTTGAAATGTTGGGTGCCTCCTCTTCATGGAACTGTGGACCTTTGGAATTGCACAGCCCTGAGTGGCCCTTGAAAAGCTTCCTGGGGCACAGCAATTCAAAAGGTGAAGCTTTTCTCATAATGGAACTGGAGGGGAGCTGCACCCTTCCCCTTGCCCAAGTCTTGTGGTGTAAAGTTCTTGTTGTCAGCCCCAACTTGTGGTACTCTATGAATGAGACCTCCAAAACACCTTGTTATTAACAGTTGTGCTCAGGTTTTGCAAACCCAGGACTGTGGCTTCCTTGTAAAATAGTCTTCCTCTTTTCTGACTATAATACCAAGTATTATAATCTTCTCTAATGCACCATGTTTGTCCCTTGATATGTTCCATAGAACTCTCCTCTAGAAGCCCATTTTAAGTGAGTTGATTCTCTGGCCCCATGAAAAAGGATTCAGGGCTTCTGTACCCTTTAGTCGGGAATTTTAGCAGGAGAAACTTGCACAAAAAGCTGCATCTGCTGATATTTCCTCTTCCATGCAGCTATTAAAGACACAGGTACCCTGACCTTGTTTTTCATGAAGCCAAACTACTGGAGAGCTTGGGAACAGCCATAAAGGAAGAAGACGGTTGCGATGCAGTGTGGTTGGGTTCGAAGATGTCTCATGGCACTTAGATCACAGGGACCCAGAGGACACCAATGGTTTCCACGTCAATGGAGTAGTGAACCAACTTTGAGTTTCAGCCTAAACTTTATAAGAGCTATCAAATGTTCTTAATCTATTCTGATTCTATGTTTCTATGATTTAGGATTAAAGTTTGGATTAAGACTTGGAGTGGATTCACCACCCAGTGGAACTTTAGATGATCTGTCCATGGTGCTGAACTTATTGGGGGGGGGGATAGGCCTTAGTACCTGGGCTTGTCTATCAAGAAGCTGGGAAGAAGAAGGCTTCACTTCACAATTTCTTCCCAAAGCTGACTCCTCATCTCCCCACCTTCTCTCTCTTTCTCTCTTTCAGTGCAATCCCAGACCCACCAAGGCACTCTCCCACAGATCAAACTGGATGGAGCTCACGACCATAAGGAGCAGTGGAAAGCTGGGTTCCTCCAGCCACAAGGCTCCCAGTTGGAGAAGATCTATCCAAGATTCATTCCACGTGAATGCCTTTCTCGGGAACTGCAAAAGTTAGGGCGTGGGTCAAGATCCTGTCTGAAAATGGCATATTTATGAGGATGTCTGGGGGTTGAAGCCCAAGGAAGGAAGGGTGGCAAAGAGGGAAGGCAAAGATAACCAAATAGCCAAGTGATGGCATAAGGGAACCAGAGTGGCAGGAGGCAGAGGTGCAGTTGGGTACCACTCACCATTCATTACATTGATATCCATAAAAACCATTCCATGAGGAGGTATTTTATACCTCCTTATGCAGTATCTGAAAAAGTAGTCAGATTGCTGTAATCTCTGGTTGTTTTTGTTGTCGTGTACCTTCAAGTTGTTTCCAAAATCTGGTGATTCTAAGGCGAACTATTATGGGGTTTTCTGAGGCTGAGAGTGTGTGACTCACCCAAGGTCACTAGGTGGGTTTCCATGGCCAGACAGGGAACTGAATCCTGATCTGCAGAGTCCTAGTCCAACTCTCAGACCTCTACACCACATTGACCCTTAACCTCTTGGTTATGCCTGGGTAAGTCACCAAAACAATCCTGACCATGGACGACAACACCCAGAAACCTTCAGCATCTGGGGATTTTGGGAGCTGGAGTCCAAGTCCTTGACTGTTCTAGATTGAGAATTGTTCTGCCTCTTGCACTTTCTTTTTACAGGCCACCAATATTTTCTGCCAGTTGCAGATCTGTGGCCAGATGCTGCTTGGACAGTCCATCTTGACCTTTCCCAGTCACTAAATGCCTATGAGGTTGCACCCAGGCATTGTAAAGCTGCCTTGGGTGTAGTAGTGTGTGTGTGTGTTCAGGGGAAACATTGTCCAAGGAGATACTTCTTCTACAGTGTCTCAAAATTTACAGATGCTGGTGTAACCAGAGGTATTTCACCAAAAGAACTGTGGACGTTGTTGACCATGGAGAAGGGTGTTGTTGTTAGCTGCTCTCAAGTCAACCTCAACTCATGGCAATCTGGCAAGTTTTACCTATACAGTACCTAAACATTTTTCCAGATGCAATAGTGCAGAGACACTGTTTGCAAAGGACAGGGACAGCTGGATCTCAAGAGAAGTTATTTTTTCTTTTGCCAATGGAGTTGAGATTTTTATTACCTGTCTTTTATTGCTCTTTGTTCTGAGTCCTTGCATGACCAAGAAGAGGAGTGGCCTCTGCCTGCATTGAAATCTTTCAATGCCATCTTAACTGACAACATCTCAGCCAGAATGTGGGCTTGTGACTCTAACATCATCACCATTTTTCTCCTGTTAAGATTGCAGGATCTTAACACCCCTTAAAATCCTCTTAAGATTTTAAAAGCATCTTTTCCAGACTAAAGAAGTCAGTGAAGCTTTGAAAGGTTGCATAATATATTTTATACTTTGGAACTGGCCCAATAAAGGTATTGCTCCTTGTGGATTTTGTATTTTGTTGTATTTTGCTCCTTAAGCAGTAGAGCTTTTGTTTTTGTTGTGTGCCTTCAAGTCATTTCTGACTTAGGGCTACCCCTGAATGTACAGTTGGCCCTCCACATTTGTGGCTTTGACTTTTGTGGCTTTGATTATTTGCGGTTTTGGTTAATATGTCCTCTCTAGGAATCTCTAAGACCTCTAGCGCAACTCTGTCAGAAATTGACCATAGAGTTGTGCTGGAGAACATAGATGTTCCTAGAGAAAACACTTCTCCAGGCATTTGTAGGTCCTCTAGCATGTGGCATCTGATGTTAACCATAGAGTTGCACTGGAGGACCTGGAGATTCCTAGAGAGATGTTCTCTCAAGTGGAAAGAATATTGGGGGGTTTTTTATTTGCGTTTTTTCCACATTCACAAGGGTCATTCACCCCTAATCCCAGCAAATGTGGAGGGACCACTGTACAGTATTTCCTTCTGAAAAGGAAATATATTTTGGGTAAAAATAAGTCATCTTAGCCTTATATTGCCACCTAGTGGCCAATATTCCCATCCTTAAGTACATATTTCCTTCTTTTGACACTACAAATCTCTGCAAGACTTGTTATGATTTTGGCTTACTTCAAAGAATCTTGTGAGATGAATGGCTATGTACCTTATGTAGACAGTCTTCTATGCGAATGGCTTTCTGTGAAAGGATGTCCAGTTTAAAGAAATCTTTAGGAAGGAAGAGCAGACCAGCAGGCGCACAGCCAAAGGGAGATAAACAACCGAGTCCTATATTGATTCAGTGGTGGCAAATGCCAACCTCTCACTCAGAGTGAGGGCAATGGCAGTTCTAGCCAGTTTTGTGACAACATCATGTAGCCAACTGATAGGCTCATTTTTTTCCTTCATAAGCCAGACTATAACAAGGAGAAGTTTACTGACTAATATTTTTGGGGAGCTAGGCCAGGAGACAATACATAGTTTGTTGTTGTTAACTGCCCTCAAATTGATCTTGACTCATGGCGAACCTATGGATGAGACATCTCCAAGAAGACCCTCTGTCCTCCCCTGCTCTGCTTAATTCCTGAAAGCCCTTAATACCCATATCCATGACCTCCTTGATAGAGTCCCTCCATCTGGTATGGGGCCTTCCTCTCTTCCTCCTTCCCTCCACCTTCCCCAGCATTATTGTTTTTTCCCAGAGTCCTTCCTCCCTTCTCATGATGTGCCCAAAGTATGACAGCCTCAGTTTGGTCATCTTGGCTTCTTCCAGGGAGGTTTCCAGTTTGATCTACTCTAGGACCCATTTGTTTGTCCTTTTGGCTGTCCATGGGATCCTCAAATACTCTTCTCCAGCTCCACATTATCTCAAATGCATTGATTTTCCTCCTATCCTCTTTCTTGACTGTCCAGCTCTCACATCCATCCATGGTAATAGGGAATACAGTGGGCTTGTATGATTCTAATTTTTGTGCTGAGTTGTCTATCTTTGCATTTTATAATCTTTTCTGGCTCTTTCATAGCCACCCTCCCCACTCTTATTCTTCTTCTGATTTCCTGGCTGCAGTCCCCATTTCTATCAATGTTTGATCCCAGGTATGGGAATTCTTTGACTATGTCTATTTCTTCATTGTCTAGGTTGGACTTGTGAAGGTCCTCGGTGGTCATTATTTTTGTTTTATGTTCAACATTAAGCCTGCCTTGGCAATTTTTTAATTACATAGTTACATAGTTACACATTTATAATTAAGTAGGCAATGGGCCTTCATTGCCAAATGTCACTTTTGGGGTTCCCTTGAATTATCTGCATTGTTTCATCCCCAAAACCTCCCAATTTACTTGTAGTCCTTTCCTTTCCTCAACCAACTCTTTCCAACCCTCCCCTAGATCTTTTTACAATGGATTTCCTTCATGTCCAAAGCTATATTTGAGGCAGTTGGCTACTTGAAATGTGCATTATTTAACATACATGAATTTTCCATTTGCCGATGTTGCGTGCAAGTGATCTCACGATATACTTCAGAGGATGCTATCCAAAGAGGGACAAACGTACAAAGCCAAAGAAAAGTGAGATTTGGGGAGAGGGGAGTTCTCCCCAATTCAAAATAAAATGTATTCATGAAGTTGTCCATTTTCCTCTAGAACTCATCATGCAAATAAGGCCATTGGTGTGTGGCTGTCTGCAAAATGAAGAAACAGGCAGAATCTACTGTCTCAGTGCAACCTGAAGCAAGTGAGAGAACCACAATGATTTCTTTTAAATTAAGAGTTAGAAAGAGCAAAAGTACTAGAAAAGAAGAAAAGAGACATTCACTGGATAAAGATTTTCTTTTCTTTTTCTTTTGTGCCCCTGCCCTGCCAAGCAGAAAGAAGCTACAAAGTCTTTTGAGTCTGAAAGTGATCTTCCATCTAATGCTAAAGAGGAAGAAGTCTTAAGAAAACCAGATATTAAAAACAACACATTTGGGTCCACCTCACCCCACTGTCTGACTGGTTTAGCATTTCCCCAGTCCAGATCTGATCTCTAGGATGCATTAGAAATGGTTCTCACATTTTAGTGTTTCTTAAGAAAGTCAAACGGGAATGTGAGGGAGGATAGATTTTTTAAAAATAAAAATGAGTCCAAATCATGGGGCTATTTGATTGTACACCTTTGCTCCTCTGAGACAAGACTGCCCCCATGTTTGGAAAAAGAGAGAAAGGTTTTCTCTGGTGCAAATAGTTATCCATCTTATGTGGAGGCAAGGCAGCATCTGCAGCTGCTTCAGGTAGATAAGAAGGAACCAAAAGGACTGGAGTAATGGACCTTCTTGTGTGGGATCAGCCCAACTATTGACAAAGGGACATGAATGAGCAAACTCTTTAATAAAAACACCATAATGGCTGCTGTCATCTTCAGACCCATTCCTCCACATGCCTTATGGCTTTCTCCCTCGTTTTCCCCTTCCTCAGTGGCAGCTGATAGCTTCCATGGCAATGGAGTGGCAAATTCACTTTGGGTTTTGAGGTCATCTTTAAAAAGAAATTTCCAAGATACAGATTGACTCTCCTTTATCCAGAATTCCAAAATCCGAAATACTCCAAAATCCAACCTTGTCCATGTGGGGGGCTGAGATAGTGACACCTTTGCTTTCTGATGGTTCAGTGTACACAAACTTTTGTTTCATGCACAAAATGATTAAAAATGTTGTGTATAAAATCACCTCCAGGCTATGTGTATGAGGTGCATACAAAACAGAAATGCATTTCATGTTTAGACTTGGGTCCCATCTGCAAGATATCTCATTATGTAAACACAAATATTCAAAAAATCCTCCCAACCCCCCGCCCCAAAATCCAAAACAATTCCAGCCCCAAACAATTCAGATAAGAGAGACTCAATGTGTACTGAGCCAGTTTTGAGCTCTCCGTGGTGCTAAATTTATTCAAGGTGCTGAACGTTGGCTCACTCCATGGAAGGCTGAAACCTGGAGCAGACACAGAAGCCGCCAACTATGGAGGAAAGCAAGCCATTTGGCTACCCCTCAGGCAGGTCAAAATGGGCCACTAAAGCAAAACAAGATTTACCAGTCAAAATGGCAAAGCTGAGAGGGAATCACCTGGTCTGATCTGCAAAGAGAGAGGCTGAATTCAGTGGTTCCCAAACTTTGGTCCTCCAGGTGTTTTAGACCTCAGCTCCCAGAATTCTTGACTGTTGACCAAGTTGGCTGGGGCTTCTGGGAGTTGAAGTCCCAAACACCTGGAGGACTAAAGTTTGGGAACCACTGGTTGATCCCATCCTCTTTGCTGCAATCGCTACCTGTTCCTTACCCCATGCAGGCAAAGTCTACAGCCCTTATTTCCTCTCTACCTCATCCATTACTTCTCCCTTGCCTCCCTTTGTTCTCAGCCCACTGCCATAAGCTCCTGGGGGGCAGGCAAGGCCCTTCCTCTTGTTTTGCTGAGTTATACTGTAATACAGCGAAAGATTTGCAGGTGCATTAACCTGCCAGGAGAACTTGGAGGGCCGCATACCCCTGCACTTCCAAAACAGTTTATTAAAAGCCTGTAAATGCCTCGTAGGGTAGTGTCAGGCACTTTTAGCATGTTTTTATGCCGGCTTGGGCCGTTTTAGGCCCAGGAGAGGCCTTTTTAAAAAATCCACTAGATGTGAGTAGAAGTCACTACCTATTTATTTTTTTTAAAGGGGGGGGCTCTTTTGAGCCTAGATGGCATTTCAAGGACCTCGGGGGCAAAAAAAAAAATTTTTTTTTTTGTAGAAAAATGGAATTTATTTACTGCTAGGGTCCCTGAAGGCTATGACAAATTGCTCTGAGGGCCACATGAAGCCTGCTGGTTTTGTCTCTCCTGTGCAAATAACTGTATTCAAAGCAATGTCTTAGACTTAGATGCCTTTGAACGAGGTATGGCTAGGCTCCCCTGTTCTGGTCATCCTGAAACCTTGGGACTGATTAGTATTTTTATCAGACTGACCCCTAAAACATGGTGTAGGTCATGCTGGATTAAGTCTTACTTAGGCCCCACTATACCTCCAAACCTATTCAACTAGATTTCTAGGCTAGAAGTGGGAAAGGGTTTTGGTACCCATCCCAACATAGCAAGCAAGATGGCCTTGTGGGCTAGACTAGAGATGACCATGGAGCAGATTGGGCTGGTAAACCACAAATCTCCTTCTTCTGCTTTAGGCATTGCTCTTGAAAATGGATGGATCCCATCTTGTTGCAGCCAATATTTTTGAAGTCTGAAACTGGCAAACCAAATTGAGAGGAAGTTTTAATGATGGCCAAATGAGATAAGAGAAGATCAGTCTTGTGTCCAGTTGGCTTCCTTGTACTTGTACTTTCCAGTAAGTTAACCAGCCCTACATTATTACAATGCATCCCACTCTGGTCTGTATAAAATACTTCACCAAATACCTAATGCTTTGAAGTGATCCCACATGGGAGAAGGGGGTATGGTCTTGCTATGGACTCTATGTGAGACTTGCATTTGTGCAAAAGATCCAATTTTCCATTGTCTTTTCCCACATCAGATGAGACTTGGAAAACTGTTCTGTCATGGAACTACCACTGCCCCAGAATTGTGCCACATTTCTAACTGTGGTGGATGCTTTTATCAAAAGGGCCTTCTTGGTGCTCTCACATAAAACAGGAAAGAAAATGGCATGGCTCTGTATCCATAATATCTTTTGACAACATGGCCTCCCTGATAGATTGTTTTCTGATCAGAGATCCCATTTGTGGCACAATTCTTAAAGGTGCTGTGCTAGTTATTAAATATGTCAACATATTTTTCTTTTGTTTGTCAACCATAGAAAGATGGACAGTCAGAGTGAAGAAATCAGAGCTTGAAGATAAAATTTGCAATTTAAGCAACCTTTACATAGCAGGACAACTAAGCCAAGGTGCACTACCCATCTCTGAATATGTCTACAATTTCAGTTAATTCTAAAACCCATTATAATCCTTCCTTTGCAAATGATGGCTTCCATTGTTGTTTCTTCACCAAACCCTGACTTGACTTGCCCAGAAGACATTTAGTTACTTTGGTCACTGTGTTCTCCTGATATAGGGTTATTATACTTCCTGTTCTTGTACCTACTGAATACTATTGACTGTACTTCCTGTTCCTGTATCTACAGAACGGCTCTGACATATATTCTGAGTGAAGGTTGATGTCCTTTCTGTCTCACAGGCAGTCATAGAAACTTGTTTGCTTGTAGAAAACAAGGTCTACTACGATCGGGAATCATAATGCCTGGTAGTTGATTTTAACATACGTTAGACAAAATGTTACTCCAGAAAGAGAAATTCAGTTGCCTGGGAAGAAAAAATGATACAGAAGAATCAGATGATCAAAGGCAAAACTGTGTTCTCTCTGGAAAGCACCCTTGACTGTTCTCAGAGTCTCACATTCTGTATCTGTATCTGTAAGAAAACATCCATCATGTAATACCATTTCATGAGGATTTCTTTCAGTAAAGTAGTAGGCTCAGTTCCTACATTTTGGCTTCAGAGAAATGTGTTCTTTCTGACCAGTGAATCCCACATTCCACTGAAAAAGTCAGATTTGATTGGCTGGATCATGTGGGACTTCCCACATTTATGTCACCTGTACCAGTATTGGATGGGCCAAGAACATTGCTGCCATACTTCAGAATTAATGCAGTTTGACATTGCTTTAACTGTCATGGCTCCATCCTATGGAAGTCTGGGATTTGTCTCTGACAAAGAAGACTATTTCACAAAACTACAAATCCCAGAATTCTATAGCATGGCACCATGGCAGTTAAAGCAGTGTCAAATTGCATCAATTCTACAGTGTAGATGCAGCTGAAGTGAGAACTCCCCAAATTCTCCCAGCCAAGATGACAATTGGTAGTCCAAAGAACTGCAGTACAACCCCCCTGCCCTGACATCTGTAGTCTCTGAGGACAAGTGTAGTGTGCCATTTGGACAGGAGTAACAGAGGAATCAACTTATAGGGAAAATATCCCCAAGTTTTCTTCCTAAAGAGGATGCAGTCCTTACTGAGGAAGGGAGAGATGAAGACATCCTATGGAATGAGCAAAAAGGCCACCACATTAATGCTGGGGAAATCAAAGGGACAGGGTTTTGTCTTCCTTTAACAAGGGGTACATACCATTAATTTAACACCTTTTGTTACTGAGAGCAAAGCAGGAGTTAAAAGTGCCTTAAAATGATTGTTCAAACCCAAGTCACTGCTGATATGCACAACCTCACCAAAACAAACAAAGGAACAAAAAATCCTGGAAACAGTTTGCCTTGTCCATCCATCTGCCTGCCCAGCCACCATAAAAAAAAAATCACAGATTTGGACTGGGGTGGGAGCTATGCTCAAGGTCCCTTCTTTTTTGTTGCATTGAGCTTGAGCAAAGTGGAGCCGATCTCTGGTTCCTCTTAGTGTAACCCCAGCTCAGTTAACCTGCTGTTGTTGTTTAAAATCACAAGAAGACTATCAAAATGTCAAATTGTAAAAGAGAGAGAGAGAAGAAGAAAATGGCAAAACTTCCATCACCACTGATGTAAGCATACTTACTGCTCTGGGAGGCCCACCTCCCATCTCATACATGTCTCTCTTATCTCAACAAGAGAAAGAAGAGACTCACTTCTGAGTAAACATTTTGAGAGAAAGAACCTCTCCTTCCCTCTGTGGTTCTAGGTACAGTTGAAAAGTAGAACCATGAAAGGGCACCTTAGCAGACATAATAGAGGGTCCTTTGCTAAGGATGGGCAACAATTGGGCATAAAGACAGTACACACGCACGCACGCACACACACACCCTGGCTCATCCCTCTTGGCTTGCACACTAGTTCCTATGTGTGAGAGAGTTCCCAGGAATGTAGTCGGCCCTTGTTGCTAGAGTCAGATATGAATGGAGAGAAGAGAAGGGCTTCCGGTTTGGAGTGCGAGAGTATTGAAGCACTGAAGGAGACACCAATAACAATTAGGAAGGGGAGGATTGTTGTTAGATGTTGACAAGTTGGCTTGGACTTAGGGCAACCTTATGAATGAAAGACCTCCATCACTCTCCATCTGCAGCAGCCTTGCTCAATCCCTGCAAACTCAGGATGATGGCTTTCTTGATGGAGTCTATCCACCTATCGTGCTATTTTCCTCTTTTCCTGGGGAGCAAAATTAAAGGAGGTCTCTACTCCTGGGGTTTGGAGAGAGGGCATTCTTTGTCTCACAGGTATGAAAGTTTCAAAAGTAAAGAAAGGATGCTCAGAAAGCTGAGGACAGGGGACGGGAAGGAATGCTGTCTGCAGTGTCTCTTCATCAAAGGTGCCCTTGTGGTCCAGAGTTTTGTCCTGTGTCCTGGCTTACACCTTGGGTGGGTGGTTCTCTCAGAAGCCCGAGATGTGGCAGTAGGCTTCAAGGCTGGCAAAGAGGATGTAGAGGAACCAGAGGCCCATGAAGAGGCAGGTGGTGAGGATTTTGGCGGTTCGGGGGCCCCCTAGCTCACCCCCTATGTGCGGCCGGCGCCGGTACATCAGGACGCTGATGCAAACGAAGGCGAAGATGGTGAAGAGAGTGACGGAGAAGGCCAAGGTGCCTGTCTTCACCTCAAATTTTTTGCCTTGGAAGGCCCAGTAAATGGCAGCCACTGACCAGGCCACTCCCAGGCCCAGGAAGACGTTGACTGCATTGCTGCCCGTCACATTGCCGATGGAAGCGTCGGCGCACTGGTCCTGGAGGGCGGCCACTTTGCTGGCGAAGGTGTCTGGGAGAAAGGAGAGCCAAGAGGAGATGTGAGAAGAGGCAGTAACACTTGGGGGTGGAGAATGCTTCCAGGGGGTGGAGAATGCTTCCAGGGATGCTGCTATGGGGTGGAGTGGAGAGGAAAAATGAGGGCATTGCTCCCAAATAAGAATTCTGTCCCCCAAATGAAATTTCCCTTCAGCCCTGAAATTTCCAGCATTGCAGAGAGTGAGGCATTGAAAATTGTTCACATCTAGAGCTCTCCTATTTTCTGTCTTCACATTCCCTGGGTCCCTTTGCCTGCCCCCTTTTTTTTTTTGGAGGCCTAAACTGCATGTCTAAATTGTTGTTGTTGTTGTGTGCCTTCAAGTCATTCCAACTGATGCCAAACCTAAGGTGGAACTATTATAGGGTTTCCTTGGCAAGATTTGTTCAGAGGGGGCTTGCCTTTGCTTCCCCTGAGGCCAAGAGAATATGACTTGCTCAAGGTCATCCAGTGGGTTTCTATGGCCAAGGGGTGATTTGAACCCTGATCTCCAACTCTCAAACCCCTAGATCATGCTGAATCTCTATTTCTAAATGCTCAACTGAAAATTTAAGTTCCTGCGATGCTATAAATTCAAGGACTGAAGGAAAATTCCATGTAGGACAGAATTACTATGGGGAACAATGCCCTCATTCTGCCCTACCCATAGTTTCACCTCTGAATCCTTCCACCCCATGATACCCATACATTACAGACAGTGTTCAAGTAGATCTCAAGAAGTTACCTTGTGGACTGCGATTCCCAGAATCCTCTAGAATCCTCCATGAGGGTCCTGGGAATTATAATCCCAAAAAGTAACTCTCTCCAGCTGTGGCTACAAGGAAGAGCTTCAGCAGGCTATCCCCCACCCACAAAAATTATTGGCCTTCCCCTGGCAGATCAAAGTTTGCACTACTGGCTTGCAAAACAATTCTTTGCATTCTTATCCTCCCATCACACAAACAGGTCAACTGTAAATGAAACGATGGTTACCGATCCTGCAGAAATGGGAGGGGGGGTTGTACTATTCTTTTTAAAAAAGAGCTTTCCAATGTTTGAGTTATACCATTCTGGCAGGTTTCTAATACCTGGAATGGAGGTGCCCAAGGCCACAAAGACAACGGCATTGACGGAGTCCTTGAGACCGACAGTGCAGCCAAAGTGAGAAGCCAAGTCTCCGATGAGGGCAGTCAGCACTCCAATGACCAGGATGCTGACGCTGAAACAAGCCCAGCCGTTCCAATACTCGGTGGGCGGCACACAAGCAAACAGAACCTTCCAGAAGACAGTCAGAAAATGCATGACGTAGTCGAAGCAGGATGGAAGCCGCTCCTCACGGCCGTCTTCTTCATCCTCCTCATCGCCTAGGAAAGTGACAAGTCTGGATTAGAGATGCAAGTCTGGATTAGAGAAGGAGGAACATGAAGGCTGGGGGTCATGAAAAGTGTTTGTAATGGAAGAGCTACATTGTCAAAGGCTTTCTTAACTAGGTTTGCCTGTAACTGATTTATTTTAGCATGAGCTTTCAGGGAGAGCAACCCCTACACAGAGATACACAAAACCCCACAAAAACACATCCTAAAATAAATCAACGAGTCTCAAAAATGTTGATTGATTCCTTCTTCCTTTCCCATTTTTTTCCCCAGATGTTAATGTCTGGCCTCTCCATAGTTTAGGAATCATATTTAACAATATAAAATAAAACAGATAATGAAAAGGAGGAGGGAAACATACCTCTGCTAAGTATTAACTAGCCATTCACAAATCAAAATGCGCAATGGACTTCTCCCAAACCCAATAATAACAAAGAGCTACTGTATATACTCATGTATAAGTCTAGAAATTTAGGTTTCAAAATTGATCCATAAACCCTGAGTTGACTTATGCATGGGTCAATGTAAGTACTGTACTTTAACTCTCTCATATATATATATATATCCATCCATTCCCTGATGAAAGGCAAGACTTTAATCTGTCCTGGAAGCACTGACCCTTTCATTCATCCAGTCTTTAGTATGCACACAAATAGTTATGCCTGCTGGAATTTTATAAGTTCTTTGGTATTGTTTTGCTTTGCTTCGCCCTTTACATCCTTCATTACATGCCCCTAGGTTTTACTTTCGACTTATCCACAAGTCATACCAAATCCATAATGTTGGCCCCAAAACCTGCCCCCAACTTAAATATGAGGTTGACTTATAGTGGTTTTCGAGAGCAGAAGGAATGGCTGAAATAGGCTCTTCACAGGACCCTTTCTTTCCCAGTTTGCTGTACATATGAGCCAGAAAAAGGCAGAGGACTTTTTCTTAGCCGCCCCTAGAATGTGGAATGACCTGCCAAAAGCGATTCAACAGCTGAATACACTGTCTGAACTTAAAAGAGCTTTAAAGTCCAGTCTCTTCTGGCAGACTTATCCAGATTATTTTTAAATGATGAATTTTAAATGTGGATCGTTTTAATATGTGTACATTATATGTTTAAAGACAAAAGATAAAAAGTCAGTGAAACACCATGCCTTGCAGTCGGCTGCTGAGAACAACTCCAAGTAGCAAACTTTTCTTTTGCCAACAGAAGGACAGCAAGGAGGGAGTAGTCTTAGTCTTGAAAAGAGGGTGCAAAAAGTGGAGGTGCAAAAAGAAAAAGAGTGTGTATGCAAGCTTTTGAGATTCACAGAACTCTCCATCAGGCATTAAGAAGAGAGAGGAGAAAACCTGCATTAGAACAGTTGCCTTATCGGTCCTTTTAAAGTGATGTGTATTTGAACTGAATTGTTTTAACTGATGTAGTGTCTGTTAATTGTTGTTGTTCCCCCCCCCCCCAATCTGCAGGGAGAGACAGGTAAAATAATAATAATAATAATAATAATAATAATAATAATAATAAGATATAACGTGTCTATTTTTTTGCTAATAAAATGGAGAGAGGACACAAAATGGGACAGAAATTCTAACCTTTGGAGGTTTGGCCAGCAGAGGGTGCAGCTGCCATAGCACATGATATAGAAAAGATCTATGGCCAACATTAACTTTTTTTCCCTACTTATAAAGGATAGCCAAGTTGCAATGAAAAGTATGTGTTAGGGGCCAGGTGAGAACAGAAGGCGTTTGTACAGGAACATCCAAGGAGCCCACACTTTCATACCCATTTGTGGTCATCATCATCATCATCATCATCAGTTCATTTATACCTTGCCTTTTCAACAGCCTTTTGACTTAAGGGGTGTAGCCACACTGCAGAATTAAAGTAGGTTGACATCACTTTAACTGCCATGACTCTATCCTACAGAATCCTGGGATCTGTAGTTTGATGAGGCACCAGAGCTCTCTAACAGACCAGGATTCCTACCAAATCCTAACCAGACCTGATCCTACTTGACTTCTGAGATCAGATCAGGATCTTTCCACTTGAGGCTAACACCATCTGATCTACAAGCGGGTTGTCATCTAGAATGTAGGACTGCAGGGCTTCTCCATGGAGGATTAGAGTTCATTCGGTGGAAAGGAAGCTGCTGCCCTTCTTCTCTGTGGATGCATCTACACTGTAGAAATAATGCAGCTTGACACCACTTTAAGTGCTGTAGCGCCATCCTATGGAATCCCAGGATTTCTAGTTTTACAATGTCTTTAGCCTTCCCTGCTAAAGAGTGCTGGTGCCTCACAAAACTACAAATCCCAGGATTCTGTAGGATGGAGTCATGGCAGTTAAAGATATCAAACTGCATTATCTCTACAGTGTAGATGCACCCATAGAATCCCTTGCTGCTGCCACAATTCACTTTATGGATAAATTACAACTTCCAGCATCCCCAGGCAGCATGACCACCCTTCCAAAGCCTAATCTAAAGCAAAACAGAGTCTTAAGTGGTTAAAATTAGGAATGAAGAAAATCATTATTTATCCTATTTTTCCCCGTCAGCAGCTCATTAAACGAGGGTTGTATTAAAATGTTGATTCGCTTTTGCAGCTGGGCTGGGATGCACCTGGCAAAACATTGGGAAAACTGCAGAATGGTGCAAAATCAGCATCTATAGAAGGCTGGATCTGTAGCTCTCAAAAACCATTTATTCTTCCAGTGCAAAATCTCAGCTGAAGACAAGGACCAAACCGCCTCTGTGTGGGCAGGACTGTTGTGAATTCATCGTTGCTGCAAAGCACTTACCAAACATATCAAGCACTTTAGATAGAACACATGATGGAGGAATAGCTGCAAAGTACAGTGGTGTGTTTGTGTATGTGTCAGGAAAAATTCCCCAAGCACCACCTTCAGCTGCTTTTCTCTCAGCCTGGCCCCCAATTTTGTTGGCTGCATCAGAGCTTGAAGGGAAGGAGAACCTTTTTGGCCCACAGCTCCCAGAATCCCTGATCAAGTAGAATTCATAATAATGATGAATTAATTCACAAATGTCCATACTGGACAAAACCATAACTCTTCCAAGTTCTGGAGAAGGCCCACCTGGTCAAGCCTTCCTGCAATAGAAGGAGCAGCTCCTGAAAATGCACAGAAAATGCACAGTTTTCTGCAGAGTAAACAGGGTTTTCTGCACAGGGAATAATATATTTTATGCAGAAATATTATTTTCTGCTCAGATTTTTTTTTCTTGCAAAGCAACCACATGCAAACTTGTGTAGAATAGCTCCCCAATTGCAGTATTTTCTGCATAGAAGACAGCATTTTCTGCACAGAAGATAGCATTTGACAATGTGAAGGGAAAGAGGAAACACAACTTTCTTCTCTTGCAGGTCCAGTCACAGAGCGCCTGCTTCACATGTTTACATCCCAAGGTTCTCTGTGCAGCATTTTCCGTTAAAATAGGAGTGGATCATGAGGGCAGACCTTTCTTGAGGTCCCCAGGTCACTTTGCATGAGGATCGCATACCTGCACTCACGGTGATGGCTTCAAGGAACTGTTCCCTCCAGGAGTGAGTGCCAATGACCAGGGCCAAGTTTGTCTTCTTTATCAGCTTGTCCACTGTATTCTGCAGAAGAGGGAGCAACAGAGATATAACTGAGGTTGCTGCATATCCGAAGTCAGACACAAAAAAGCAGAATTCATCAATTTTCCCGAGAAAAATATTTACCTAAACAGGGGTTGCTGCTCTCACTCCCCAGAAATATAGAAAAATAACAGAACACTCTTTCCATTCCTCCAAAATAGCAAGAATATGGCTTGAATTGGCCCTGGCACCCTGATCCTCAGTTGTCATACAATGATGGCAGTTTTTGCTCCATGCCATTGTGTGTATGTGTGTGTGTGTGTGTGTGTGTGTGTGCACCTTGAGGTCACCTGGCAATTTATGTCAACCCCATGAATTTCAGGGTTAGGACAGAGGGAGACTTGTGAAGCTGAATGCTGCTCTCCTTACCTTGAAATCATAGGATTCCTCAATGATGACTTCAAGGCGGGAGTTTTCCCCAAGGATGGGCTTTCCCATCTCGGCAATCCGCCGGGCCTCCTCTTCTTCGGCAGAGAGTTTTTTGTCAGCATCTACTGGTTAAGGGAAAACACAGCATGAATGACAACAAAGAACACTGCGGCACCTTTGAAACTGATCTATTTATTTTTGCATGGGATTTCATGGATACACAACCCTTTTCTCCTGGCGCATGCAGTGCAGACTTTCACCTTCAAGTACACATATGTTTGGGGTGGGATGTAGACTAAATAATAAACTTAGCATGCTACTCATTCAAGTGGTGAAAGACATCTGTGCGTAATAGCATGTGGTTTTCTTCGCCTACATATCCTGCATGCAGCATGCTTCATTTTGGGATTGGTCACTGGGAAGGTAAGCACGGACATAATTTGTAAGTTTGATCATGCACACCTCTGAGGAAATTCCATTGTTGGAGGGGAAATGGATTAATCCTTAGGAATATGAGTTCCTCTTGGTTTCCAATTTTGAGGGAGAATTATTACTGCATTAGACAAATATCCTGGCATTATTATTTGGATAATAAACTAATACAAAGCTCTTCTGATATGCTGCAACGTGTAAATTAAGCTGTTTCGCATCCTGTTCCCTCTCCACTTGAGTTGATTTACATCTCCTCAGTCTTAGGCTGCACCTACACTGCAGAATTAATACAGTTTGAGACCGTCCCAGATGCCATGGCTCAATGTTATGGAATTCTGGGATGTGTAGTTTTGTGAGATATTTAACCTTCTCTGTCAAAGAGCTCTAGTGCCACAACAAACTACAAATCCCAGGATTGCATAGGATGGAGCCATGACAGTTAAAGCATTAATTCTGCAATGTGGCAACAGCCTATGTCTAAGAATTTAGCATATGTTCTTCTTCCAAGATTTGTCTATAGGTATACTGCCCCTTAATGTGGAAGATCTATTTAGGCATCTTCATGTGTAGCTCTTGATAGACTTCTCCTCCATGAACTTCATATCCTCTTGCCTGTAGCAACAGACCTTAGCACACTCTTTTGGACTGTGAGGCCAAAAAGCTCTGATCAGGAAATCCTTCTACTGTACAACATATATGAAGATGTTGCATATTGCCTTAACAATAGACTACAGTCTCAAGTAAATTGTCTTTCTAGAAATATATGGAGTATAACTAGGGAGCAGTTTTAACCAAAACAGAGACTAATACTTGAAAAGGCAGCCATGAAGGAACTAGAAAAGGTCCCCAAGTATAAAGTGGCATCATTCACGCCGTAGTATTTCTGATTTCTACATATGATTGTGAAAGCTGTACAATAAAGAGCGCTGATAGGAAGAAAATCAACTCATTTGAAATATGGTGCTGGAGAAGAGTTCTGTGGACACCATGGACTGCTAAAAAGACAAATAAAATGGGCCTTAGAGCAAATCAGGCCTGAGTTCTCACTAAAAGCAAAAATGACTAAGCTGAGGTGGTCATGCTTTGGAAATGGCTCCTTGCTTTTCTGTTCTATTTTATTGTTGTGTTATTTACCATCAAGGCAATATTAACATGGCAGTTATGGATGAGAGACCTCCAAGATCCCTTCTCATCAACTATCTTGCTCAGGTCTTGCAAACTCAGGGCTGTGGATTCCTTGATTGAATCGATCCACCTGTAGTGTGGTCTTCCTGTTTACTGCCTTCTATTTTAACAAACATTATTGTCTTTTCCAATAACTTAAAAAAAAAAAGATTCCAGCCATGCCATTGCACATTCTTCAATGAGGACCAACTATTTGCTGGTTTTCCAGTTTCTTCACTAAGATCGAGGAAACGGCCACTGTGTATTTCCAGTTACACAATGAGACAATCATCAGGCACATTAGCAAATACACAAAGGGTTGCACAATGCTGCTTATCAGCAGAAGGGTGATGCAATGGAATCACTATGTAACTACGGGAGCGCGGATTTAACACTATGCAAGCAAAATGTCAGATCCATGCATGCAGATTCTGGGAAAATGCAAGGATGCTCTGGCAGTGGTTTCTCTGTTTTTCTCTCAGTCTGTCTGTCTGTCTCTCATTCTTGCTCGCTCTCACACACTACTTGCATTTTTTGACCCACAGTCTTTGCAGAAGAAGCCTGCCTTCCCCAGATCTCTGTCTTGACCCTGCCAACCAATTCATCCCAATCTCCCTGCTGGTCCTCTCCCCAGACACAGGTTGTTTGACCCCAGCATGCTGAGAGCTCTTGCATGAGGTGAGAATTGCCTCTGTCTCCTGAGCCATCCCCTTTTCAACTCAGCCTCTTCCAAAACCGCATAGGTTTTCTCCCACACACTCCATCTCTTCCCCCGCACATGGCTAATGTGCCTGTGCTAGCACACACTTTCTCCCACGCACTTTCTCTCTCCTGTGGCATTCCCCCACCCACGCATGGCACTCCTGCGCCTTGACACAGATGTTTCATCCAAGGCTGTACCTCATCGGCTTGCAGAGCCCATGAGGCTCAGCTCCCTTTTTCTCCTCCTGTCTAGCTTGGAGCATCTGGGGATAGGGGGAATTCAGCTCCATTCCTGTAGGAGAGGCCTATTGTTTTAAGACATCATTTCCATGAGAGATTTGTTTCTTTCTAGCACTCATGCAAGGAGGTGTGAAGAAAATACATATGTACACACACACACACACACACATACACACATTCTCTCTCTCTTACAGAGAGAGAGAGAGATGTCCCTAATTTTTCCCAAAGTCTTTTGGTTCCCTACAATGTCCTACCAACTTTTTCCTGATGAAAACAATCAATAAATTTGCATCCAATTTGACACTGGGCAAAACCCCAATGATAGCCTTGAGTGTGAACAAAATGTGGAAAGTGTTACTCAACTTGGCAATAATAATAATAATAATAATAATAATAATAATAATAAAAAATTTGCTTTTTGCACAATTGCCCAAGTATCATGTCCATATAATCCCCTCCACATTTGGCTCTGGGAAAACACAGTAACAACTTTAGGGGACTGTGCAAAACACACACACACACACACACACAAATCATTCAGAGAATTATTGAATGCAACAGAGGAACCTACTGCTTTCTTCTACAAAAAGATGTTGAGTATTTGACTCCTGTGCTGTCCCAAGATGGCATAAAGACTACATGACTCCAAGATTATTGTTCCCTCCTCTCTTTCCCTCGTCTGTATGCTTTAAAAACAATTCTGCCTGATGAAGAAACCAGTGGTTTCAAAAGCCTTCAGAGCTCAACAAAAGCAAACTGCTGTAGCCTCTCTAACTTCTGTCTTATTCCTCATGATTCACCGTTGCCATCTTGAACTCACTCTGATGTTGTTTTCATCTGGAAAATGTTGAAGGTTGTGCCTTCCACTAGGAAAGATATTACGACTAGAAATTCTCCTGGAGGAGAGGTCTATAACTGTTACTGCTGGAACTTCCATGTTCAGAGGCAATATACCTTTGAATGCCATGTATTTGGGGCAATCAAACAAGGCAAACTGCCACATTCTTCTTGGGAGATTCTAAAGGCACTTTGTTGGCTATACCTGAAAACAGAATGAAAACTGGACCAAATGGATCATTTGATCAGATGTAGCAAAATATGCTTTTGACATGGACATGAAGTTGTATTTGGTTGGGAACAACCAGTGGGATGCATAGGTATGGGCAGGCCTTAGGAAAGTTGCCTTTTGGACCACAGCTCCCAGAATATCCCTATGAATATTGGCCATGCCAGCTGGGGGGAGTCGATAAGTCATAGTCCAAAAAAGTAACTTTTCCAAGCTGAGGGTATTGGGTTTAGGTTATCCTTCACAGCTGCTGCATCTCTGCCTGTTTCCCCCCTTTCTGCAACAACAGGACTGAATTAAAAATTTCAAACAATGCCACATTTTTCCTATGTACTACAAACTGAGCAAAATCCCACACTATGTTCATCGAAGGTTCAAGGCTTTATCTTAGCTTATTAGTATTTTTGCAAAGTACAAGTTAAATACTTGGCATTTGTACAAGAAAAAACACTTTTTAAGGAAATTTCCAACCCTACAAACCTGGGTCTTAAACTCCGATTCAGGCTGTCTTCTGATTCTTGCTTCCCTGAGAGTAAATCCCATTGAAGTAAGTGAGATTTACTTCTAAGTAAACTGCCCCAGAATGGTACTATCAGTTACATTTGGCATCCCTCTGTAGGAGGGATAGAGAATTTGTAGCCCTCTAAAGCAGGGGTAGGCAACCTTTCCCCTTTAAGGGCCGAGGGACTTCAGCTCCCAGAAGCCTCAGCCATGTTGGCCAATAGTCCCATGTTGGCCAATAGCTCCTGGGATTCTGGGAGCTGAAGTCCCTCGGCCCTTAAAGGGGAAAGGTTGCCTACCCCTGCTCTAAAGGTTGCTTGGCTCCAGTTCCCAACAGTGTAGCAAACGGTAAGGAATGATGGTAATTGTAATCCAGGAATATCTAGACTTGGAGGACATCGATTTCCCCCATCCTCGAGCTATGCAACAGCATAATAAATACCAGGCACTTAGACACAGAAAGAAATGAACATATTGTGAGAAGCAATTCCAGGCTGTAAGAAGAGCATTACTAGCGGTGGTGAGCGGTGTCAAGAAATCTCATGATATCTGATGGGATTTATATGCGCCTGCAAGAAATTCAGAGCCTGGGCAGTGGGGATGGATGGAATGGGACATGCAGAGCAAGTTCGAAAATGAAGATAAAGGGGTGGAAAAAGCTTACCTTGATTGAGCAACAGGGCTGCAGTCAAGGAAACAAGGAGAGGGAAAGAAAGACAGAGAGATTATGCACTTTTGTCAATAAAGAGACAGAAAGATTCATGACCTAAGGGAAGAGACAAGGGGGAATGGAATGGCTGGGGACCTGCCATCAAAGGCAATTCAGCAGGGACCTCAGGCTCAAAGCACTCTCAGCTTCTAAGCAATTGCTAGACTCCTTTGGGGGACAATGCCAGGATGCAATGACTGGGTGTCTTCCAGGGCTGGTCCTAAGAGTAGCTCAGGAGAGTGGTTGGCTGTGTAGAGTCCAAGTCAGGGGGATGGTTAATTCACTCTGGGTTTTATTCTCAACTCAAAGGAGCTTTCCAAGATCCTGAATCCAAGGAAAACAAACTTAAAGGAGTTTTCCAAGGTGCTGAATCCCTGGGAATAGATTTCAGCACTTTGGAGAGCTCCCAGAATCTTTCTGG
This sequence comes from Phrynosoma blainvillii, assembly GCA_026167975.1. Lineage (NCBI taxonomy): Eukaryota > Metazoa > Chordata > Lepidosauria > Squamata > Phrynosomatidae > Phrynosoma > Phrynosoma blainvillii. The sequence goes on from JANUYF010000008.1 coordinate 5,067,041, forward strand.
TAAACTTGTAATGGATTTTATTTGTATTGGAGTTGCTGAGCCATCACTGGATTGAGGTGGAAATTCTGTAGCCCTTGAAGGCCACAGCCATCCCACCAAGCCCCTCAACCCCCAGCGTCCCTTCCCTAAAGACAGACAGTTGCAACCCTAGAAGCCAACAGTGTCACAATTGTCTATTTTAAAATTGTTTCAAGGGGGGGAGGCACAGCTCTAGGGGACCAAACTAGCCTCTCTTTCTTTCTTTTTCAAAACTTCAAATGAACATCTAGTATCCTTCAGTTTCTGAAATGGAGGTGTAAGGACCATAGAGACACTGCAGAAATGCACCCCAGCCCAGAGGCCCCATATAGCTAGCAAGGGGGAATCACATTGCTGGCCAGGGATAGTCCAGGTAGAATTAGGGCCCAGTTCTATCATTGGCTATAAGGGGATGAAAGACCCCATCAGCAAAAGGGCTGGGATGCTTCTTAGCCATGAACCATCTGCTGTAGACCATCTGCTGCATCTTGTACCACCAATAAAGCTGATCTTACAACAGTAACATGTATCGGTGTTCAGCACCCAACAACACCTTGGGGAGTCCTAGTACTACACCTACTTCTAGAACAGGAGATTCCTCAAAGTCACTTTTCTAAACTCAGCAAGGATGGCCATTGGCCATATTAGACTAAGGTGTGGGTGGGATGCAGCTTCTGTAAACTCTCATCCCCAAAAGTCACTTTTCCAAACTCTGCTCCATATGGTACAAGAAACATCCACCTGCTTCTCCAGCCAAAGCACATAAATATATAGTCCACTCAGTGTTTTAAATGGCAATATACTGTCCACATATGTGCTTGGAGACCAGGAGAAGAAGGTTTCCCAATGCACACATGGTCATGAATAGAACACAAATGGATGTCCGGCTGAACTGAACTGGGGAGAGGGACTAATGCAGCTCTTGAAGCCTTAACAGTTGGGATTTTATCAGGGGCTGCTTCTCACATCATTGCAATATAAGCAGCTCCATCACAAATCCTCTCCTCCTCAGCTATGAGTGGCAGAAGAACCATAGTGACCTCTTCTGTCATCACTTCAGATTATCTGCCTTCAGTAACTTGCACCACTTTCTTTCCATACTGAGCTGAATTCTTGACACTGAAGAATTAATGCAGGTCGACACCTTTTTAACTTCCATGGCTGTGCTATGGAATTCTGGGATTTGTCATTTTGTGAGATATTTAGCCTTCTCTGCCAGAGGGTCTTGTGCCACAACAAAGCACAAATCCCAGAATTCCATAGGATGGAGCCATGGCAGTTTAAACAATTACCAACTGCATTAATTCCGCAGTGTAGATGCAACCTTAATCATACATAGGGGGCAAGACCATCAAAATCAATGGGACCTGTGTTAGTCTTGACCAACCAGTCCCATTGGTTGCAATGGGCCTGCTCCTCTAAGCAGAGGTCAACAGACCTGCCTTTTTGGACTGCAAGTCCCATAATCCTACAGATATCATGGCTATTGGGGGATTCTGGAAACTGCAGTAAAAAAAAGGTAATTCTCCCAAGTTTCCAACCATGACTAAATCTGGTTTCATACCATTGACTTGTCCACCCCAAAACCACTGTGCATTGCAAAGGATTCTGGGTCACGTTCTTGCAAAGCGACACTTTATCTCTTGAAAATACACCAAACTTCCTCATAGAAAGTGGCTGCTAGAAAGAAGCTTTAATGATGGCGCCGCTGTGTGAATTGTCTTCCAGGAGCACTCCTTCATCTTTATTGATCATCTCCTGTGATGAACTTCTGTGTAATTCCTGAGATTCCCAGAAGACAGTTTGAAGACCATGCCTCAGTCTCCTGTTGCCACTTTGCAGAAGAACTGTTTTCCTGTACAGGTACCTCTCTTCCCACTTACCTGAGATGCCCCGTTTCAACCAGCGTGGCTGCCCCAGCTCTATGAAAAAGCTGTCCTTCTTCTCATATTCTTCAACATCTACAATTTTCACATAAAGGGATTTCCTGCCCAGGAGAAGAGAAACAGGAAAAGGATGTTCATTAAAGGCCTTTCTCAGCTAGCAAAAGGTTTATTTGTTTTTTAAAGTATAATAATAATAATAATAATAATAATAATAATAATTTTATTTATAACCCGCCTTTAGCCGAGACTATCAAGGCAGCCTACAATTAAAATACAATCCCATACAATTATAATAGAACATATAACCCCCCACTTAAAATATATTAAATCATTATCAACATTAAAATTAGCTTAAAAACAAGGCAACAAGTCATTACTCTTAAATGGCCGGCACTCTGACTATATTGAGAGTGATCTGATGGTTTGATGGTCTGACCATCAGATCATCTTTTAAAAGTAAGTTGTTTTAAAAGTAAGTTGTTGTAAAGTTCCAAATACAGGATTCATCACTGTCCCTTTAACCCTAAAAAAGCCACTTGTTATCTGAATTGTTACTTGTTAGTTGCTTCTGGAATGAAATGAAATGTATTTAAGTCTTTGTAAGTGCTTTTAATTTTTTTTGTCTTTCAATCTTTCTAAGCTAGCTTGAGTTTCAGATGTGAGAACAAGACATCCCAGTATAAGTATATACTGGCTGAGTGCTATGCTCCTTTGGGGAGCTGTTGGACAATAACAAAAGCAACCATGCTGAGAGTGTAAAAACAAGCCCAGTGTGAGTACAAAAATAGAAATTTACATTGTTTTTATCATACTATTAGATACCAGAATGGGAGGTGCAGGCCATATTCAGATCATCTCCCCAATGGGAGACCTATCTTGTTAAGCATCCCATTTGAGGGTGACCCACATGCATCACACTGCAGACCTACGTTTTAAAACAACATGTATGGCCTTTGGGTTATGGAATCCTGGGATTTGTAGTTTCTTGTGTCATGAGAGCTCTCTGATGTAGAGGGCTAAATAACTCACAAAATATAAATCCCAGAATTCCATTAAAGCCGTGTCGAACTGCATTATTTCTGCAGTGCAGATCAGATCTTGGGGTGATCAAAGCTTACTGTCCCAAGAGGGAAGAAGACATTGGGATCTCAAGATCCACATTTGGAAAATTCTTTCAGCATTCCAATCATGGGAAGGAATTTTCTACCGCATGTCTCACAGAGCCGAAATGTACTCAACAGACCACACTTCTCTGGATTTCACATCCTCCTTCTCTCAACATGTTCCAAAGAGCAGGAGGTGTTTCTCTGGCAGGTTAAGAGTCTGTTGGCAGCTAGATTAGGGGAAACATGTCCCATGGGGGATATAGAGTGGCAGGGTGCCTTCCTGGCTCTCCTACGCTTTCTCTATCCTGGCCTGGCAGATGGAGAAAAGTGATGGCATCAGAGTGCAGGAGCTGCAGGCGTCAACCAAGTGAGGTGGAAGGAAGGCAGAGGGGGAAAGGAAAAGGATTTTGGATGCCAGGAAGATTTGGAAGCACAGCCAGAGGCAACTGTGTTAGCTACATAGCAAAGCACAATGCCATCCTAAATCCACAAAACAGCAATACCTTTATAGGCCAACGGAAATGCACAAAATATGTGATGCAAGCTTTCGAAGCTCAGCTGGCTTCTTCATCAAGCAAAGGTGTTAACCAGGGGTAGGCAACCTTTCCCCTTTAAGGGCCAAGGGACTTCAGCTCCCAGAATCCCAGGAGCTATTGGCCAACATGGGACTAATGGCCAACATGGCTGAGGCTTCTGGGAGCTGAAGTCCCTCGGCCCTTAAAGGGGAAAGGTTGCCTACCCCTGGTGTTAACCATCAAACAGGAGAAAGAAAGAGAAATGACAATGTTGGAGTCATATGCCTACATTTCATCAAGATGTCGAATGCATATGCCTCTCTCTATGAAAAGCTGACTGATCATAATGATAAACAGTTGTCTTCATCATTCTCATCAGTGCTACCACTCCTATTTTAATCCTGATGCAACGTGATCTGAAGGATGGCCTTCACCCCTACACTTCTGCTCAGATACTGAGATCTCCATCAACAAGGTCTGCCAGGATGATCTGCACAAGAAACAGAGTTTTCTCAGTGTCAACCCCAAAACTGTGGAGCTCAGTTCACAACCTCTTATGTGCAGGCATCTTGGTGGCAAGCAAAGACACTTCTATTTAAAGATGCCTTCAACTGGATTTGTGATTAGCTTGTGCATTCAAATCAGCTTTGCAAAGCATTTTGTACTTTGGTACTATGGCTGTTCTTTCTTGTATCTGTGCTATATTAAGACAGTATTTCGAAATATGTTCAGGGTGGATCTACAGAGTTGTTGTCCCCCAAATTTGAATAGAGCGTCTTCTTCCTGACAACCTTGTGTAGTGGCAGAGTAGTGGTGTCTAAGGTCCAATCCACACTGCAGAAATAATCCAGTTTGACACGGCTTTAACTGCCCTGGCTCCATGCTAGGGAATTCTAGGAACTGTACTTTTGTGAGACATTTAGCCTTCTCTGTCAGAGAGCTCTAGTGCCACAATAAACTATAGTTCCCAGGATTCTCTAGGCAGTTAAAGCCGTGTCAAACTGGATTATTTCTGCAATGTGGATTAGACCTAATACACTTGTAATGTGACTCTTACAATCTTGCAATCTACACAATTGCACAAGCCCAGAGGTTCACAAACTCTGCTGTGCCTTGCTCTCCTATTTTTTGGGAAGTGGTGAGTTCCAGACATCCTCCTCATGGACACCCTGGTAAAAGACATGCATTTAGTTTGGAGCTTGAGGGATTGCAAATAAAATGATCCTTGTGTGGAACTATGTAAGATGGTACTGTTGTTGACCGTGGTGCTGAAATAAGATCTCTCACGAGCTTGAACTGAATATGGACTTTGCAAAATTGCTCAGTTTTATTCCCCCGCAGACATTAAGTCCACTCATGTCGGTGTAAGTCCCATACTGAATTCCAGCCAAAGAATGCTATTTACAGGTGACGCCAGAGATGAATTTTTGTTTTTCTTTAATTGGCAAATCATTTCATTTGTCGTCCCTCTCGGCAAACATTTAATCTCTTCTCTCTGAAAATATACCCCTTTCTGACTCATTTTTCCTCCTAACTTACTTTTACAAAGTTTGTCACAGCTAATTATTCACTCCGTTCCACCCACTGTATATTTCATCACTCTCCCCGGCATTTTTTGAAGCAAATATTAAAGTTTAACACACACACACACACACATCTCTCAAACAATTGATTAAATATTTGTCATCCTGTTTCAATTCACTTACATGCTATGAGAAATCTCACAGAAAGTGATTGTCAAAAAAAGACATCTTTTTTTTTAAAAAAAGAAACGAAACGAAAAGAAATTGGTCTAAATCCAATTCTAGTTCCAGGTAGAGTAGACTCATCAAATGAAGATTACCTAAACCAAATCAGCATTGGTTTAATTGGACTGCCATACTTAGAAGTAATAGATCTTCATCACAAGGCACCTTCTATACCCCCAAAAGAGATGAAGGGTGCCTTTGAGCATATATAGAGTGCAGTTCCACCTGAACAGTAGTCACTAGATCTGCAACACTCAGTCCCCAAAGGGTAGAAAGCTTTCAAGCCATTGCCAAGCGTCAGCATGGCATACTGGTTTGAGAGTTGGACTGTGACTCTGGAGTTCAGGGCTCAATTCCCAACTCAGACATAAATCCCACTGGACGACCTTGGGCAAGTCACACTCTCTCATCCTCAGGGAAAGGCAATGGCGAACCTCCTCTGAACAAATCTTGCCGAGAAAACCCCATTATAGCTTCGCCTTAGGGCTGCCGTAAGTCGGAAATGGATTCAAGGCATACAAGAACAACAACATGCCCTGAGGTGGAGAGCGTGTGTCTTGTGGAAGGTCACTCAGTGGGTTTCCATAGTTGAGCGGGAAACTGAGCTTTGGTCTCCAGAGTTGTCCAATGCCCAAACTGCTATGCCACGGTCAAGTCATTGGCTGTTGAAAATGTCCAAATGAATCCCTATTAGGGAAAAGAACAAAATGCTCAGCCTCTCTCTGGCTGCACCTACACTGCAGAAATAATCCACCATGTTGACTGCCCTGACCGAATGCTATGAACTTATGAGGGTTTGTAGTTTTGCGAGACACAGCCTTTTCTGTCAGGGAGCTCAGGTGTCATAACAAGCTACAGCTCCCAGAACGCCATAGGATTGAGCCAGGGCAGTTAAAGTGGTGTCAAACTGGATTATTTCTGCAGTCCGGATGCAGCCTCTCCCTCTTTCTCTCCTTCTTGGCTCAACAAAGGCCGACCTAAGTCCCCCAAGGCTCTTCTCTAGCCCATAGATTTGTCCCAAACCAGACAAATCAATTAAAGGGAATGAATGAAGGAGAGCGGTAGAAGACAATGAGGCTTGGCTGCCATTTTGAGGCGGAGAAGGAGGCTTCTCTGGCGCTTCCTTGCCACCCCCTTCCCATCAATAGCATTGGGGAATGGTTGCCACAGCAACCCAGATCCTTCTTGTTGACGTGAAGCTCAGAGAAATCAATTACTGACAAATTACAGAGACACCCCCGTCTCCCCTCAGAAAAGGAAAAACAGGGCAGAGGAGGGACAGAGACAGAAAAACTCAAAACATCACAGGGAGCTGCAGGTTGTTGGGGGCTGTGAAGGAGAGAAAGCCCTGCTATATTATTTCTATATGGCTCTCTTTGGCCTCGGCCTACACGCATGTCTCAATGTGTGTCTCCGGCTCACAAAACTGTACTTGAGACCGTGCAAACTGAAGCAGAATTTGCATTCCTTCCCAAAAAATGAAAAAAAAATCTTGACCCATTGCCATGCCCCCTGCAAAATGTGCAAACCGCCTCCTCTAGAAAACTAGGGAAGGGTGACCGGTCTTGTTGATCTTTTTTCTCAACTTCCCTGAAATGGCTTTGCACAATTTTCTTCACGCGTTGTCTCAACACTTGCCTCAGATTTCACTTGAGGCGATATTTGGTACTAGAAATCTCCCTTCTGTGCACTCATACTCCCTGTTTCAAGGGGGGAAACCCCCATATATATACCATATAAACCATATATATATACCGTATAAAACGTATAAGTGCTGTAGCTCCATTCTATGGAAATATGAGATTTGTAGTTTTATAAGGTCTTTAGCTTTCTCTGGCAAGGAGTGCTGGTGTCTCACAAAACTACAAATCCCGGGGTTCCATAGGATGGAGCCATGGCAGTTAAGGTTGTATCAAATTTCATTATTCCTACAGTATAGGTGCATCCTAAGGTGTTCAGTGATAACACATAGGTAAATCTAGGTGCTTCAGTGTGTTTACTTTGGTTGGACATAATAATAGGATTTTTGGATGTAATAATAGTATGTTTCCAAGTTCAGCTTATATCAGCCTAGGTGATCATGACTATTGACCTGAGGGTCTTTCGTCAAACTGGATTATTTCTCCAGCGTAGCTGCCTCCATATTCTACATGTCAAGGAAAACAAAATCCGGTGGCCCAAGTCAAACTATCTTCCAAGATTCAAATACATGGAGAGTCAGATAGGCTTCAGACACTGTGTCCAGTGCTGGCTTTCCTTCGCCGTGGGAAAAATTCTTTTGCACCATTTTAGAAAGTTGTTTTTACTTGATTCCTCATCTTCTCCTGCTTGTCCACACTGAAGATCCTTTTGTTGTTTCAAACCATCTCCATTCCCCCCAATCCATCCCCTTTGTTCGGTTTTGCTCAGCCTGGTTCCCCTTCTCTTTCTGCTTCCCAACCCAGCATGTGTGCCAGACAAGCTCAGTCTGTGGGTGTACATGTGCGTGTGAGATTATGCTGTTATTCAGAGAGAATATCTTTCCTCCCATTTACACCAGATCCTCTAGGCAAAGCTGTGATCGCACATCCATCGCACACCTTTCAGCCACACACAATTTTGTGAGTCTGCACAGAAAGAGACACCTCTGATTCAAACCAAACTGAAATCAGGTTTAAACTGACCTTTCCCCCACCCCACCCCCAAAAAAGTCTTTTAATTGTGTACAGAGCTTGAAAGTAACTAGTTTCAAATAACTAATTACCTGCAGATGGTTCAGTTCCCCAATAATGAACGTATTGCATTATGACGGTAACTTCTGAAGGAATGATTTCATTCCCATTTGTTTATTTCATTTCATTTCTACGCCGCCTTTCCCCCAGAAAGGGACCCAAGGCAGCTGACAGATAAACCTCATTTTTTAAAAAAATACGATAATATTTCTAAAAGAGTTAAAATCATCTAGCTAACAACAGTAAAAAATGACATAAAACATATAAAAGTTAAAAAACATATCTAAAGCACATGGTATAAAAGCCTCCCTAAGGCGATTATATATTAAAAGCCTGCTTGAATAAAAATAACCATTTTTAAAAAAGCCTTCCATTGCCATGAATGTGTACCTTTGGTTACTTTTATAAGTTATAAGAATGTAGCCTCACTAAATGGTGGAGGAGGAATATCACATGGTTCATGGGCTGGCGTGGGCTGTTGGTAACCATTAGCTGGACAATGCATGTGAAAAGAATGTGTTTCATATCACAGTCCATTAGCTTGTAGCATCCAGATACCTAGGGGGAAAACATCATCCAGAAACCTGCACCAACTACTTAGGACTAGTCTACACATAAGTATATTATGCAAATTGCTATGGGTTTTCGCACGTTCCCATTCCCATCTATTCTTCCATCCTCTGCCAAAAAATGTGCAGTCATTCGAATCCATGCCATCGAAGCAGACAGATGCTCACATGTTCAATAATGCACATCCTCACAAATCCTTCCAGGTACTCTGGTTAAAAACTGCGAAGCCTTATTCTCTGGAATTTAAGCAGTTTTTCAACCCCCTTATTGCAAAAGGCTTGAACTCTTGTGAACCATGTATGGCTGGATTGCATTCTAATTGAATCAGGAGTATTTTAATCATGTAGACAAGCCCTTAGTTAAGCATACGTAGTTAAGTGTTTTTTCCCAGCCTGGCCTTCCAAGCCTGATGGAAACATCATTCACTCATGCTTAGTTTTGCCATTTGTCCTGGAAAATCTGGAAAATCCCAGACTGAAGGGACTAAAAAATGTTGTGACCTGCTGAACCAGTTGAAGCAGCGAATCTTGGATTTCTCATTCATCCCATGCTGATGGGTAGGTTAAAATTTGGCAGTGGTGACCATCAGCAGCATAGAGCTCCTTCTCCCCATGTTCCTTCAAGCCACCTATCAACTTATGGTTACCCTCAAGCACATAATTGTAAACCAATTTACAATCACCTAATGTTGAACTGCATCATGACACCCTGTCCATATTCTCAGGAGGGGAGCAGAGACTCAGCTATGCCACTGTGATCATTGCACAAATGGGACCAGCAGAGTGACCATTGTGCTACAGTCCCCTGGTGCAATTGTTCATGTTGGGCCCCTTGCATGACAGATGTCTGGATGCGCAATGGGAACCCTGTGTTGCACAATGGGACACTATGCATGGTTCCTTGATGCACGCTATTGCAATTTAATGTTTCTGCAACATATCAGAAAAGTCGCTCCATCATTATAAAGTTACGCATCATAGCCTTTGAGGCAGAATCTCATCTGCAACTTTCCAAACTTTCCAAAGGGACAGTGCCAAATTGCAAAGGTGCCATCAGTGGTGGCAAGTGATTCCCATATCAGTGGAGCAGTTTTTCCACTTTGGGTTTTAGCCTGAATTTAAAGAAACCATCCAAAGTGTTTCTGAACCTATTGGAGGGGACTGGGTTCAGCAATTAGGACAGTTCTTGGAAAGTTTTGGATTAAAACTCAGAGCTTACTCACCAATCTGTGGTATGGAAGGCATCAACCACCTCTAGGTGCCATTGCAGGGTAGGAATCACGTTATGCCCTCATTTTATATGGGACTGATGCACCATTGTGCAAACTTTTATGCTACTGGTGGGAGCCAAGAGTGCTTGTCAAATTGCATTAGCACTGGGCCTCTTTGCGTTTGCCTTTGGGTGCCATGACAGTCACATGAGACCAAGCTTTCCTAGTCTTTACATGGCACCATCTCCCGCTTCATTTGTGGCTCTGGTGGGCTTATTTTTCTTTAGTACATAAAAGGAATTACACTTATTTCAAGGTCTCCATTGAAGGAGCAATTATTTTCATCTTTCATGCTCAGGGCCCTGCTAACCGAGCAAAAGAAGACAAAGATGGAGCAAAATAAATATTTCATGGAGTGCTAAAATATTTATCCATGCCCAGTAACTGCATCGCAAACTGCTGGCGGGCAGATGGGGAGGGGGACACCGGAGCTGGGTTATATATTAATGGACTGCTCCAGGTTAGACCTTTGTCAGGCTAGGTCTGCTTCTCAAAATGAAGGGGACCCACATTTCTTATTGTTAGGACTGGTGGGAAATGATAAAGCCACAAGCATCATACTCACACACACCACCTTTTGGAAAACAATATAATGTGCTAGGGTTAGCCATGTGCTTCTGGAAGAGAAGAGACGATCCAGGAGTGTAGCGACAGGAGGTGCAAAATGAAGGCATGTAAGGTTTCTGCCCCATAATGAAATCTTCCTCCAATGCCCGAATTTCTAGCACTGCATAGAGTGAGCCATTGAAAATTGTTCACCCCTACAAGTCTTCTATTTGCTAAGTTTTAATCCCCTTTGTCACGTTACCTGCTCCTTCACTTTGGAGGTCTAAACAGTGATTTCTAAATGCTCAACTGAAGATATAAGTGAGTACAATGCTAGAAATTTGAGGTCTGGAGGGAAAGTTCATGGGAAGGGGTAGAATACTTATTCGGTGGGAGGCAATGTCCTCTCTTTGCCCTTCATAGCTACATCCCAGACTATCATCGTATACTATTCTCTCCTCCTTTTCTCTGAAAGTTTGATCTGGGGCCCTAGGCAAACAAGACATGTGGACCACTGAACTTTATGGCCCAGCATGCAACCCAATCCTTGATCCGCCAAAGATGGGGAAAGAGTTGGGAGGAAAGAGGTTTTGCAGTTTAAGAAGTACTTGAGCATCAGAGGGGGAAAATGCTTTGAATTTTTGCTACTGGCTCACAAGTAGCAGTCTCTGGGGGAAAGACAGAGGAAGGGGAGAAGTCTGTTTGGTATGGGAAAAACTGATGCTTAAAGAAGAACAATATTTGTCTGGTACCAGCATGTCCTTGCTCCCTATATCTGTATAGGTACCAACAAGCTGGTGTTACAAATTATCTGTTTGCAAATATGTATGTTTAAAAAGAGATGTTAGCAAACTCGCCAACCACCTGTATGGCCCCAAAGGAGATATCTCTGGTGCCATCTCTATATAATGTAACGGATCTTGGAAAAGGCTGCCCCTCAGGATCATTTACTAGTCAGGGAGTAGAGAGTGTGAAACTAGACACTGTCTATCACACCAACAGCCAGCAGTATCTAGGGCTTTGGGGCAGAAAGAACGCTGCAGTGGCCTCCAAGAAGTGGAATTTGAGAAGATCTTTGCAAGATCAAAGATCAGGTTTTTTTGATCAGCAGAGATGATAGCATCACCTGCAAATTCATGAAGCAGTCAATATTTTTTCTTGTATATTTTACTTGTACGGTCAGCCCTCCGTATCCATGGATTCTTTATCCACAGATTCTACCACTCATGCTTTGAAAATATTTTTAAAAATACATAAATTCCAAAAAGCAAAGCTTGATTTTGCCATTTTATATAAGAGACACCATTTACTATTGCACCCATGGAGTTTTGTATCCACAGGGGATCCCAGAACCAAACCCCAGCAGATACCAAGGGCCCATACTATATATTGTTTATATGTAGTTAGCTTGTCAGCTATTGTGGTGTTGTGGACTGTGTGTTGGACTAGGACGCTGGAAGGTCAGGATTCAGATCTCTGCTCAGCCGTGGCAACCCACTGGGTGACCTTGGGCAAGTCACACTCTCTCAGCCTCAAGTGAAGGCAAAGGCAAACACCCTCTGAACAAATCTTGCAGAGAAAACCCCATGATAAGTTTGCTTTATAGTCGTCACAAGCCGGAAATGACTGAAACAATAGGGCAACCAATGGTCAACAGGGCCACCAGACTTTAAAGGAACTATCCAAGATGCTGAACTGTATCCCCAACCTTAGATATAGCCTTCAAAGTTTGGACTGCAACCCAAAATGGATTGGCCCTAAAACATAAAAGCCACTGGCCACCACTGAGGGTCAGCTCTGGCTATCAGAGGTTTTGTGGTAGGCAGCTTGAACTTACAACCAATAGAGTTGTCAAACTCAGGAATGCCAGCATATATATATTATGCTGTCTTCCTCCTTATGAACAAATTAATGTACTTTAAAAAATAAACCCATTTAGAAAAACAAACCGTCTGCTCTGCTCCGACTATGCAATGCCTACCCCAACGGGATCCTGAATTTGCATGTCAAAACAGCCCTTAATGAAAGATCAGGAGAGCAGTCTCTCGAGACAAAGTGAGATAGAAACAGACACATTACAGTGCATCTTCCAGTCTTGCCTCCAACAAGCTGAAAGGCACTCAGGGCTTGTTTCTTGGGCTGGAAACATTTCAAGGAACACAAAATTCCACATTAAATAATAAAAAACCCCAAAACAAATACAGAAATGTTGCTTCATGATGGCAGGGTGGAATTCTCAAACTCATAGTAGAGTAATACTTTTATTAGGGTGAATTGATATGCCACAAAGTGTGCAAACTTTGGAGTTATGCAGAACTCTTTGTCAGGCTGGGAGGTGGTTAAGAGAAGCTGCATGTTTCTCTTTCTTGAAAAAAAGGAGGAAGAGATGCCAATAGAAATTTGTAGAGGCAAAAATTAGGGCATGCCAAGGGCATCTGGGAATGTGTTCTGGGGTACTTTCAGTGTCCATCTTTTGCTCTCCCAGCCTGTTTCTCAACTGAGCCTTGAAATGTGTTGCTATTCCTCCCTTCCCCTCCCCACAAACTATTAAGAGAGAAAATTACAAAGAAAAAAGAAAATCCCCCAGGAAAATAAAAGGAAGAAACATACTTCCCATTCCCTCCAAAAAAACATCCATACTGTCTGGAATGAGTTAGCAAGAACTTGGAAGTGATGCATGGTCCGACATTTAATTCCCATCCACTCCGTATGCTACACCAACACACTTAGGACTGTTGTGTCGGTGGATAATTTTTCCCTACGTTGCTTCTCTGTGAATTGCCCCATATCATAAATGCCCCATGTTTCATTTGCTGTATGTGTGCTTGTCTGTGTGTGTTGTTACAACACTGAATTACTAAATTGTCTCTCTGCTTTTGTTTTTCTAAGACAGCTTTATTTGCCATGATGGTGGTGGTGGTTGCTGCTGGTGTTGCTGGTGCTGTTGTTATTGGCTTTATTTATACTTCACCTCTTCCCCAATATTGGGCTGCAAGTCAGCTAATAAATTTAAACGACTGCAATATAGTTACAAATATACATTCAACATTAATATAGAATTAATAGAATAGAATAAAATATAAATATGAATATGAATAGGGGTTCCACAAGAGGCCAAGCATGGTATAGTGGCTTGAGTGTCAAACTATGACTCTTGAGACCAGAATTCAAATCTCCACTCAGCCATCAAAACCTACTGAGTGATCATGAATGAGCCACACTCTCTCAGCCTCAGAGGAAGGCACAGGCCAACCCCTTCTGAGCAAATCGTCCCAAGAAAACTTTGCAATAGGTTCGCTCTAGGGTCACCATATGTAAGAAATGACTTGAAGGCACACAACAACAGTGGAAGAAAAGCAGAATATAAATTAAATGAATGAATAAATAAATAAATACACAATACTGTATTAAAACAGTTTAAAATAGACATCTAAAAAAAGGTTCCAAAGCAGTGAAACCGTACAATTTAAACAGCAGAGCATCCTTGCACAAGCCCTTTCCTTAAACACCTGAAAAACCCCTATGTAGCCCAAAAGACTTCACAATCCTTCCCCCCACCCCAAAGTTTTTCAAGGAAAAAAATAAAGAGCTCTTGAAACACCTTTCCCTCTTTAACATTTCATATTTTCTGGAAAGTGAACATAGCAATGCCGGTCTCCACCTCTCAGCTAAATTTAGCAACGCAGACAGAGCCTCCTGACAGATAGCAAACAAATAACCCAAGATGAATAAGCCACACAATGAAACCAACACCCCTCTGGGATTTATTAAACAGCACCATCCATCACCTTCCCACACTTAAGAGCAGACATACTGGATGAAGAGGAGGCCAGGCGAGATCTTTGACACCTAGGTTTTAAGGAGCAGAAGACTCTATTAGTTGCTTGGTTACAACTGGGCTCAGCATTGGCCAGCGGTTTCCATGTCAAGGGAACAGGCAAACTACTCTGGGTTGTATTTCAGACTCCAAAGGCTCTGTCCAAGGTACTGATGCCACTTTGGATGTAAAAGATCAGTATCTTGGACAGCTCCTTTGCAGTCTAGAATAAAGGAAAGGTCATCACAGGACCAAAGGACATCACCCGCAATATTAGAGGGACTTTCATTTGCTCATCCTCCAATGTGATATAAGCCGTCCTGTACCGACAATGTCCTTCAGCACTCTACATTAGGCGAACAAGCCCGTCTCTGCACCAGGGAATAAGTGGACGTAAATATTAGGAATGGGAATATACAAAAACCAGTTGCAGAACGCTTCAGTCTTCCTGGGCATTCCACTTCGGACTTCTGAACAGTGGTCCTTGAATAAAAATATGACAAAGGAAAATTGGAAAGAGAAAAAGCAGAACTGGAATCAACCCACAAACTCCAGTCCATCAACAGAGAGTTGAACAGAGACAATGGTTTCTTGGCACAGTACACACATTATAACACAAGCTAACCCTAGCCTCATGAGCGCTCCCTTGGCCACTTCATCTGATCTCCTGTCTGGTTCCCATACTACATCCCAATACTCATTCCTATGGTTATCTGTTCACCCTGGCTTTAAGCAACATCCTCCTGCCTTTAACCTCCAACGACCATCCTTAAAACTGAACATGTCACCTCATCTCCATACCCACAATGTTTTGCATTTCTGTTGCCATTCTCTCTCACACAGCCTACTTATACAGGTCTGCTTCAGACCCTCCATTCCATCTGATGCAGCTAAGGAAGTAGACTGAAATCCATGAAAGCTCATGCTACCAGTGTTTTTCTTTCAGTTAGTCTCAAAGGTGCTACAACAGGGGTAGGCAACCTAAGGCCCGGGGGCCGGATGCAGCCTCCTGAGGCCTTTGGACTAGCCCCAGGCCGGTCCTGCCACCACCGCCACCGCCACCGCCGCCACCGCCCGCTGCCGCCTGCCATGATGATATTATTGTTATTACTTGTTCTTGGGGTTTTCTTGGCAAAATCTCCACAGGGGTTTTGCCATGGCTTTTCTGGGGCTGAGAGAGTGTGCATGCATATTTTTTTATTTTTATTTTAAATATTTATTTATTTATTTATTTATTTATTGGTGCTTCGGCCCCCCAAATTGTCTGAGGGACAGCAACCTGGCCCCTGGTTCAAAAAGGTTGCCTACCCCTGTGCTACAAGATCCCTTTGCACACTGTGTGGATTCAGGTTTCAGGACCTTGGACAGCTCCTGTCTAATCTATTGAAGAAATACTGGTGTGGATTCACTGGATTCCTGACATTGGTGGCCATTGAGCTCTCTGGCTTGAATGTACTAGAAAGCCTTGCATAGTACGATGAGGGACTCTAGAGCTTCCTGGGTGTTTGTGTGGGCTCTCCCATGGTGAATGGGAGACACCACTCTAAAGTGGGAAATACACTTTAGTCTGAGGTTTAGAGGAGTAATCCAACATGGTGAGCCTGTCTGGGGCATAGCTTTCAGCACCTAGGACTGCTCCTATAAAGTTCAAGCTAAGGCTGCATCTAGACGGCAAAATTAATGCAGTTTGACACCGCTTTAACGGCCATGGTTCAATGCTATGGAATTCTGGGATTAGTCATTTTGTGAGATAGTCAGCCTTCTCTGTCAGAGAGCTCTGGTGTCACAACCAACTACAATTCCCAGATTCCATAGAATGGAGCCATGGTAGTTAAAGCAGTGTCAAACTACAGTATGCCAGCAGCCTTGAACCCATAACATGTTCATTGCCACACTGACATGGAAGCCCCCAGTTGCCACCCAGTATGGTGAGGTAGATTAGTATATTTCACCTTCACATTGCAGAGGGAGGTTAGATGACAATAAGTCCATTTTCTGCATCCGCATGTAAGAGCGCTGAACTCATTGCTTCCTGATTCACAGCTAAGCCTCAGCCAGCTACTAAGCTCCAGTAGTTCATCACACATGGGCTCTGTTCTCTCTCCTCTACCAAGACTTGGAAAGCTACTTTGAAAAAAAAATACAGCTCCCAAAATCTCCAACCAGCATGGTCTTGGGGATTCTGGTGGCTGTAGTCCACAAAAGTAATGCTTGGCATTCTTTATTGCTGTTATGGATTTGTAACCTACAGTTACAGATCTGTAACTGCACCATATTCAGTAAGACTACATAGTCATGGTGGTGGCACTATTGCCGCGATTGTAATTGTCCTCCTTCCAGCATACCTGAATAGCCAGCTGTCACATTAGGTAAAGGAGGTCTGTTGACTTGCTAATCGAGGACCATGAAGATGATAGTTCCAGTTCCCTTCCGCCAGCAAGCAAGGCTTTGAAATGTTATCTTCCTTGCACCCCAACATGGCAGCTGAAAAGCCTCCTTCATCCAATGTGGCTGGTGGTTGTTAAG
Source organism: Phrynosoma blainvillii (assembly GCA_026167975.1). NCBI lineage: Eukaryota > Metazoa > Chordata > Lepidosauria > Squamata > Phrynosomatidae > Phrynosoma > Phrynosoma blainvillii. The sequence goes on from JANUYF010000008.1 coordinate 5,083,754, forward strand.
GTGGACTGGGAGGGGGGTTCAGATCAGGAAATATTACTTAGTACCTATGGAGTTAACATAGAATAGTGGTGAAAGTCTCCAGGTACTGCCCTGAACTGCAGAAAAAGAAGAAAAACCTGTAAAGAGAAGGTCTTCTGATTCCCCACCAACCCAGCACACACAATTGTCTTACCAGGAAACAATCCATAACAATATATATTTTTAAAGGTAAAAACTTCCACCCGACTTCAGGGTGCTTGTAATAGGTCAGCTTAAGTGTTCTATACTCTGCGCTGTCTAACAATTTAGGCTAGCATCTGAAAAGCATTTGCATTTGATAAAGGATGTCAGATATAGCAAATGCCGGGAATTACACTGCAGAGGAATGGCAATCCATCGTGTCTCGGGCAGAAACGATGTTCAGCATTCCTCATTACAACATCATGTCTAGCTTTGCCAACTGGGGGTCAATCTTGCCAGAAACTCACGGATGCCTCAACAAATAGGGAACTCCTGTTGCCAGAAGCAGATCTTGGGAAAGTTACTCCTTGGACTACAATTCCCAAGATGCCCCAAGCCATTAGCTGGGTATACCAGGAGGTGTAATCTTCAAAAATAACAGTCACAAGGTCTGGCTGAAAATCACAAGAGATGAATGAATCTGTCCAGTTTTGCTTTATCCCACATTCAGGGAGGTTGGGTTTTTTTTTAAATCTCATTGTACCCCATTTATTTAGAAAGTTGTACATTTTGCGAAGCTCTTTTAATTATATGTTTTTAAAATGAATGGATCAAAATGCTCAGCTACTTGTACAGGCCAAATGCAAGAGAAAGGGCTATTCCCAGACTGAAAGAGAATATGTTGTACTTGTCTGTCGTGTTGCAGAAAAGGGGGGTATTAAAACATGATCTGCACCGGTTTCAAACATACCAGGTACACCATTGGTAAACTGAAAAGTCACAGCTTCACCATAAAAGAAGTAAATTTATCCCTTGTTAGAATGCAACTATAAGATAATGACCAAGATCTTGTATTGCACATAATATAATGTTGCAGACCCCGTATTGGATGTAATGTTCCATATGCACAGCACTGTGCCTCTTTTCTTTCCATCGGCTGTTAAGCCTAGAGAGCCCAGTTGAGAGGTAGCCAGTACCCCAGAGGATAGGAACAGAATTCAAAATGTCCTTAACAGATTAGAAAGCTGGGCCAGAACTAACACTTGGGCAGTAAAAATGAATTACACAGATATAGGATGGGTGGCACCTGGCTTGACAGAGATCTAGGGGTCTTAGTGGACCACAGGCTGAACATGGGTCAGCAAGAAAGCCAATGCAATTCTAGGCTACATCAACAGAAGTGTAGTGTCTAGACTACACTTCCCAAACTTTGATTTTCCAGGAGTTTTGGATTCCAACTCCCAGAAGACCAAGCCAGCTTGATCCACAGTCAGGAATTCTGGGAGCTGAAGTCCAAAACATCTGGAAGACCAAAGTTTGAGAACCATTGGTCTAGACTGAGGGAAGTAATTTTGTTTGTTTGTTGTGTGCCTTCAAGTCATTTCCAACTTATGGCAACCCTATCATGGGGATTATTATTATTTTGCAAGATTTGTTCAGAGGAGGTTTGATTCCTTGCCTTCCCCTGAGGCTGAGAGAGTGTGACTTGCCAAAGATCACCCAGTGGGTTTCCATGGGCAAGCTGGGAATCAAACCCTGGTCTCCAGAGTCACAGTCCAACACTCAAACCACTACATTGGCTCTCATAGTAACACTCTATTTTGATTTGGTCAGACCTCACCTGGAATATTGTGTCCAGTTCTGGGTGCCACAATTCAAGAAGGATGCTGACAAGCTGGAGCATGTCCAGAGGAGGGTGACCAAAATGGTGAAAGGTCTGGAAGCCATGCCCTATGAGAAATGGCTTAGGGAGCTGGGTATGTTTAGCCTGGAGAAGCAAAGGTTAAGGGGTGACATACTATCCGTGTTTAAATATTTGAAGGGATGTCATATTGAGGACGGAGCAAGCTTGTTTTCGGCTGCTCCAATGACTAGGACATGGACATGGAGCAATGGATTCAAGCTATGGGGAAAGAGATTGCATCTCAGTGTTAGGAAGAAAGTCCTGATGGTGACTTCTGTTTGACAGTGGAAGATGCTGCCTCGGAGTGTGGCGAAGTCTCTTTTTTGGAGGTTTTTAAATAGAGGCTGGTGATCATCTGTCAGGAGTGCTCTGACGGTGTATTCCTGCCTGGCAGGGGGTTGGATTGGATGGCCTTTGAGGTTGCTTCCAACTCTATGATTCTATTATTCTATGGGAGCTACAGCCAAAGAGAATCATTCTCTGGCCAACCTGAACTGTACAGAAGAGTTTGCAATCCTAAAGTACCAAAGAGCAGAACTTTCTTTCTCCTAGTAGTTCTCTGGTGAGTGAAGTGGTGGAAAGAAGTATTAAAATTTCTCCATTAAAAAAATAAAGATCATTTCTCTCCATTCTCTCACTCTCTTTTGGCCTTTAATTAGTTTTTTCAGCCAATGGCAATTTATTAAAGTGACGATGAAAAATGTCGCATGTGCCTTTGATTCACTACCATTAAAAAAAAAATTAACGCAGAGGCTGGAAAAAAGAATTAGCAGGAAAATTCTAATTAAAGCTGAGAAAGAGAGTTAAATAAGTTTCCAGTTCTCAGTCGATGGTTTTCTGATGGGGTAGAAGATGACTAGAAACCTGAAAAACTCTTTTCTTCACAGGCATCAGGACCTTAGAGCAAGATGCATAGAAACTGGTGCTCTCCAGTTCACCATTCAAAATCAATCTCCTCTAGATGGGTTCTGTGAGGTTATCCAGCCCAGCCACTGTAAAGGCAGCACTGCTTTATAATTCGTCTTCTATACTAAGATTGGATGTGGAAAATGTTAGAGTATATTGTAATGGAAAAACTGACTTGTTTGCTTAGGAATAAATCAGTGGACATATTTAAGAACGAATGGTCAAATATAATAGAAGAAATCCAAGGTAAGTTGAAGTTAGAAATCAATTAAGAATGGTCATTACATAAGAATTAATCTATGAACCCTTTCCCCTCCTATGGAAACAATATGCCAAGATAGAATATGTGTAAATAGGTAAATTGTAAATAATGGACTATGATGGTGAAAGGAAAGAATAAGAAACGCACAAGAGTCATGATGACTAATTAACTGAAATCCAGAGATGGAAGGAAAACAGAGATATTTAAGAGCTAATTACCAGGAAATTGTTTTTTAGATATGTTTATTTTTGTCTGTACTACATGTTAGACTATTGTTCATGTTGCACGTGAATGTGTAAATATGTTTGCATGTTTGTTTGTTGTTGTTTTTAAAAAAAGAGCAATAAAGTTCATTTTTTAAAAAAATTGGTCTTCTATTCAGACTGAAGCTATCTCCTGGGCCTAAATCCTTTTCTTAGCTTGCAGCCTTGCCTGACCTTTTTGCCAATTGGGAACCATTCTTAGTTTTTTTGTGGGTTTTTTCGGGCTGTGTGGCCATGTTCTAGAAGAATTTCTTTCTGACGTTTCGCCAGCATCTGTGGCTAGCATCTTCAGAGAAAAATCTTTCTCTGAAGATGCTAGCCACAGATGCTGGCGAAACGTCAGAAAGAAACTCTTTCAGAACATGGCCACACAGCCCGAAAAAACCCACAAAAAAAACTATGGATGCCAGCCATGAAAGCCTACGACTTCACATTGGGAACCATTCTGTTTCTCCATCTTCTGTTCTGGCAGTAGCCTCTTGTCCTATGTACAGATTCTTCATCAGGACTATCCAATGTATTAGCACTCCCATGTCTTTAAGAGACATGTTATTAGTTGCCTTCAAGTTGACTTTGACTTATGGAGACCCTATGAATGAGAGACCTCCAAGTCGCCCTGTCCTCAACAGCACTGTTCAGATCTTGCAGATTCAGGGCCATGGCTTCCTTAGTTGAGTCTATCCATCTGGAATCCATCTTTCCTTCTACCTTCCACCTTTCCGAGCATTAATGTCTTTCCTATTGAGTCCTCTCTTCTCATGATGTGGCCAAAGTATAACAGTCCAGTCATCTTGGCTTCTAGGAAGAGTTCAGGCTTGGTTTACTCTTGGTTTGCTCTTGTTTTTAAAGATCTTCTCACAGCAGGGGGAAAAAATGTTAAAATTATTCATTGCTGGGATCATATTCTGACACAGTAATAGAAGACCTTTAATTTCTAAGACCTTTGAAACGCAGCTTCTACAATTTGTTTTGTTGTATTTTTGTTTGTTGGTGTAATTGCCAAGTTTCTTATTTTTTTAAAAAAATATTCTTTGCTTTCTTTGAGAAGAAAGTGGAGAATTACACTTCTAAATCAGTGCATCCACTACGATAGAGATGGAGGAAGAAGAGGAGGAGGAATGAGGGAGATGCAGCAACCACTGGGCTTCATGCCCCCATCCTCTAATAGAGTTTTCTCTGGACTGTTTGACTTCCATCTTCAGGAAGACTGAACGTTGCTTATTCAAATGCTGCTATTTAAAAAACAAACCTTTAAAAACAACCAAGCCACATGAAATCAGAAAGTAAGCCCCCTGTGCACATGTAAAAACTCACTTCTGAGGAAGATAGGTTCTGCTGAAAATTCAGGGCATCCGTTTGATCAGTTCCTTCCTTGAGATATCACCTCCGCCCTGCCCCAAATATGAGCCTTGAGCTCTTCATATTTCTCTGGATGCAAAAAAAGGAATACATTGGCCAGGGAGGTAAAGCAATAAGACACCATGCTGGGTGAAGATAAATCTATGCCAGGCTACAGGAGAAGCAGCGGGTGCTCCAGGGAACCGGGTTTTAATAAAGAATCAAGCAGCCTCAGCCTTGGGTGTGTGGGCGGGTGATGGAGGACTCGGCGGCTGCGAGGACGGGGGTGGAATTGGCAAGAGAGTGCATGTGCCTGTGGAAATGCGATTTTCCAAGGCATGAGGCAGGTAAGATGATCAGGTGGACCAAGTGGTGCCCTGTGGAAGAGGACTAATGGATTTCACCCGAAAGAAAATGAAGGGCCACGGTTGTACTGCCCTGGTATAAATCTGCACCCACCTGCATGCACAACGGCACTGTATGCACAACTCTGCTTCGACTAGCTTGAACCAAATGCAGACATGCACTGTTTAAATATCTAAAGGGCTGTAGCCCAGCTCCTGCAAACTCATGTTCATTAAAGAGACCATGGCTATGAGTTTGCAGGAGCTGGGCAGAGAAGGAGAGGACAGGGGGGCCTGGAGATGTCTTATCCATAGGGTTGCCATGGGTCGAGATCTACCCGAAGGAGTTAACAACAACAACAAAAGCAAGCAAGAGGGTACAAGTTTTGCTTCCTCAGAGATCTAATGGTTTTAAGTTACAGGAGGCTATATTTCAAGTTGCCAAAGGAACTTCTGAAGAGTAAGAGCAATGCAACAGTGGAATCAATTATTAAGGCTGCATCTGCACTGCAGAAATAATCCAGATTGATTTCACTTTAACTGCCCTGGCTCAATGCTATGATAGATCAATATTTATTATGGTCACAGACCAGCGTAAGAATAGCAAAATACCTCATACAAAATACTATGTACGATAACAAAACTCGTAAGAAATAAAAAAACAAACATATAAATATAAATATTCCTAAAAATACAAATACAGATAATCATCTGTCAGAGGACTGAGCCCAGCTAATCCTGACAAAGCTCAACTAGAAGTTCAATTACTGATGCGTAGTACAAATCATAATCCGTCGGATTTTAATTGCTGCTGCACAAAATTTAGCTACTTTATGAGTTATAATGGGCTCAATGCTATGGAATTCCGGGAATTGTAGTTTCTTGTCGCACCAGAGCTCTCTGAGGGAGAAGGCTAAATGTCTCACAAAACTACAGTTCCTGTAATTCCATATAATTGAGCCAGGGCAGTTAAAGTGATATCAACCTGGGTTATTTCAGCAGTGTGGATGCCGCCCTAGAGAGGTGGTGGGATTTCTGTCTCAGGACATCTTCAGAAAGAAGGTGGACAGCTACCAGCTGGAGATGCTTTCGCTGAAGTTCTTGCATTAAGCAGGGGGTTGGACCGTGAGGTCCCCCAAATCTATGTTTCCATAATTCTGTGTGCATCATCTCTTGTCATTAGTTTTGTGTCCTTAATATTCAACCCAGCTTTTGCACTTGCCTCCTTAACTTTCATCGATAGTCATTTCATCAACAGATTTCCAGCCAAAGTATAGCTTGGAGGGATTAGATAAGGAGACATTTCCCTCCTTCTTGCCTTCATGCTTGAAGTTGGGGCCAACCAGTGAAACTGAGCGATGGGAGATTTAGGAGAGAGAAAAGCAAGGACCTCTTTGCACAGGACATAGGGCCTTTGCAGTCTGCTAGAAATAGTGCAAATTGAGTCCACTTTTAGGGTTAGGGTTAGGGAATCATGGGAACTGTATTTTATTGTGGCACCAGAGCTCTCTGACAGAGAAGGCTCAATGTCTCAGAAAAAAACAAAACAGTTTCCATGATTCCCTAGCACTAACCCTAACCCTAAAAGTGGATTCAATTTGCACTATTTCTAGCAGTCTGCAAAGGCCCATAGTTATTCACTCCGCCAATTATGGCTGTCAGTTTGGATGGTTTTGAAAGGCGATTAAAGTCATGGAGATTAGACTCATCAGTGGCTACTAATCAGATGTTTACATATCACTTTCACTTTTCAAGGCAGGGTGCCTCCAGTTATCAATTGCTGGAGAAGACAAGATGCACAGTAGAGTTATACTGGGGATGTAATCCTTGGCTAATGTTCTTGGGTTTTGTCATTCTCTTCCCTCTTTTAGAAAGTCTTCAAAACCTGTTCAGTTTTCAAAGACTAGTCACACTCCAGGACTTACCCTGTGCAAAATGTACAGGTGATTTTGCGTGTGTGCACAAAAGCAGCCTTTTATGCACAAAAATATCATCTTCCGTGTGGGGAAAATGCTCTTTCCTACATGGAAAATGCCATTGTCTGTGTAAAACAAGTATGTGCAAAATTTGCAACAGACAATTCCCCAACCACCTCATTTTCTGCATGGAATATAATGTTTCTATGTGGAAACACTATGTGATGCACAAAAAACACTGTTTTTTTCCTGTGCAAAATACCATGTGCAAATTTTGATGTCTCCACCACCATTGCAGGTCAGACACACTACACAGTAAACCAAAATGTTCACTCCCTGTCACCATTTTGAGAAGGACTACAGAAGAAATGGAGGTATTTGGCAATAGTATCAGGTTCTGGCAGCCGGTGCTGGTGGGGTGGGGACATTTTCATAGATTTCCATGAGTTTGAGGGGCTTTCTGCGTGGTTTTAAGATAAAAATTGTCCAAAAATCATACCAAAATTTCAGGGACTTTAGAGAGTGAGGGCTTTAGGGCCTCCAAAAGTGGAATCTATGGTCCACATATGGTCCACAGGTCACAGTTTTCCTACCCTTGTGATAGTGGAATGGTTCCTTCAAAGGGAAGAAGGATGTTTGCAGAAGCAGACCACTGTATGTATCTTTAGGATCTCCTTCTGCTGCACCTCAGGTTCTGGCCATGCCATGATGTTCATCCTTTGGTCTACATACACAGAATGTTAGATCACTCATTGTTTTGCTGGATTCCCAGAGTGAACATAGGACTTCAAAAAGCCCTGCTGTGAATCAGCCCTGCTGTTCTTTACATTTCAGAACAACGGCCATCCGGAATGGTGCTTCCGGGAGGACCACAAACCACGCCAACTTGTGTTCTCAGCTGCTGTTCTGTTTCTCTTTCCTTTTCAACAGAACCTGATTTCTAAAGCAAGAAAGCTCCCTGCTCTTCAAGCTTGGAAATTGTTGATGGAGGGTGGAGAAGGAGGTCAGGCTGCCATCGCTTTAATCTGTCCAAGGAGGAAATTCAAGTACGCAGCTGGGAGAATTAGATCATAAAACATAAATATGGAGGCAGCAGGTAAAGGGGGAGCAGGTGGGATATTGCACAGAAAGAGACTCAGCGGCACTGGAGAAAACGGTTCTTTGTTCTCCCCTACCTTGGAGATAAACACGATATGCATCGTTTCATGCCACTCAGAGAAATCGCACACTAGGATAGCCAGGAGAAGCTGGTGCCCTCAGTCATTAGCCATTGTACAGAATGGATTTTCACATGGGTTATTTTTTCAACTATGGCTGAGATAGCAGGGAAAGGAATGAGAATGAGAGAATGAATGAGAGACCTCCAAGTCCCCCTATTATCTCCAGCCGTGCTCAGGTCTTGCAAACTCAGGGCCATGGCCTTCTTGACTGAACCTATCTGCCTGTAGTGTGGTCTTTTCTCTTTTCCTACTGCCTTTCAGGCATTATTGTCTTTTCTAATGATTTGCGGCATGTCCTCACATGGTATGTCCAAGGTATGGAAGTCTCAGTCTAGTTTTCTTGGTTTCTAGGGAGAGTTGAGACTTGATTTGCTCTTGGACCCATCTATTTGTCTTTTCAGCAGGCCACGGTATCTGCAGAACTCTCTTCCACCACCACATTTCAAATGATCGATTCTATTCCTGCTAGCCTTTCTGTACTATCCAGCTTTCACAAGCATGCACCCAAATCAGAAAGAGTATGACCTGGGCAACTTTAATTTTAGTATTTAATGAGAAATAGTAGTACTATTCTATTCTGCTGGGATTAGACTCCACTTGGAATACTGTGTTCAGTTCTGGGCACTATAGTTCAAGAATGATACCAACAAGCTGGAATGTGCTCAAAGAAGGATGAACAAGATGAGCAAAGATCTGGAAACCAAGCCACCTAGGGAGCTGGGTATTTTCTTCTGCAAACAAAGTGGTGAGATGATGGCCATCTTTAAATATTTGAAGGTATGTCACGTGGAAAATGGAGCATGTTTGTTTTCTGCTGCTCCAGAGAATAGGACACAAAATAATGGATTCAAATGGCAAAGAAAGAGACTTGAGGAAGAACCTCTTGGCTGTAAGAACTGTTCAATAGTGGAATGAAGAGTCAGAGGATAGTGGACTCTGTCTTTGGAGGTCTTTAAACAAAGGTTGAATGAGCATCTCTCAGGAGTTTTAGTTGTGTATTCTGGAACGTCTGGGAGTCGGAATAGACTAGAGGGTCCTTACAGCCCCTTCCAACTCTACCATTCTATGAGTCTATGAGTCTACATCAGGGCTGTGGGATCTAAATCTGTGCACATGTAAAGTTATGCATTAATTGTACAATACAACCCTTGAGTTGAATGGCAATATTGTGCAACTGAACCATGATACCAGAAATGCCACCAAATATACAGCATGCACCCATGTGCAATGTCACCAATGTACAACAGGCCATTTACACGATTCAGTCATTCACTCTGCACATGTGCAACGCTGTTTTCACAAGCTTGAATGGAATTAGGATGTTCTGCATGAGACAGAAACATCTGATGTTCCTTCCACAGGGGAACTTACATGTGTCTAAGACACCAACAGGATTCCAGCCTATATTTCTCAAAATCCTTTAGGCCAAATGGGGAAAACTCCCAGAATTCTCCACAGCTGTGAAGGTTACAGACTTTCAATGAATGTACAACAAGGAATAAGAGAGCCAAGGTGCGACAGTAGTTGTTGGCTTCTATCTTTTTTAGTGGTATACACAGACGAACGTCAATCTTACACCTGCATAAGTCTATTTTTGGTCACTGTAGAGGTTGGCGAAACGCCAGGGATAAAATCTTCCAGAACACAGCCATATAGCTCCCCCCCCGCCCCCCAAAAAACACAAACCACTCACAAAAAACTACGGATGCTGGCTGTGAAAGCCTTCGACTTCACATCATCCAGTCATGTTTCTATGGGTGAGCAGCAATTCAGATCTTGACCTCCCAGAGTCCTCAACATAGACCACTGCACCAGCATGCTGACTCTCATCATTCTGTTGTTCTTGTTGCGTGCCTTCAAGTCATTTCCTACTTATGGAAACCCTAAGGTGAACTTATCGTGGGGTTTTCTTGGCAAGATTTGTTCAGAGGAGGCTTGCCTTCCCCTGAGGCTGAGAGAGTGTGACATGCCCAAGGCCGCCCAGTGGGTTTCACGGCCGAGACTCTGCATGGATCCATCAATATGGATGGGACACACCTGAGCCCACCTTGCTTTCTGAAAGGGTCATCTCCAACCTCCCCATCAGCCAAGAGAAGATGCAGCGATGCATCCCTGCCTGTTGTTTTCATCCACGTCTTTTCATGCTTCCAACAGCTTAAGCTCAGCAGTTTTATAATCCCATCCTGTGTTCTCATCCTGGTCCTGCCATCCACCGCGGGTGAGGGTAGGGAGCAGGCAGATAATTTTTTCCTTTATCCTCAGGGCTTACTGGGGATTAATCTTTTCTTGGCACCCGTCATTACAATTGTTGTTCATTTGCTTGTTGAGGGGGGAGCCGAGAAAAGGTGGGTGAGCAGAAGAAGGGAACCAACAACCGAGAAACAACTGGCTTTGTAGGAATGGAGGGGGGAATAAATAAGATGTAGCAACAGCTAACCTATAAACCCTTCTTGGCTTACAGCAGCACCGTGGGAATAGAATCACAGGACTGTAGGCTGCATCCGCACTGCAGAAATAATCCAGTTTGAGACCACTTTAATCTGGGATTTGTAATTTTGTGAGATATTTGGTCTTCCCTGTCAGGAAAAAAGGAGACTCAGCATTCAGTATGGGATGCAGGCACAAGTGAGGCTAGTTTCCTTTTGCTGGGAAGAGCAACACTCCACTATCTCCTCTTCCTCCTGCTCCCTTAGTTTAATGCAAACTACTTTTGCATTTTGATCTACTTTGCAGTATTTGAAATAAGATGAGGACTAAAGGAGAAACAGGGAGGAGAAGAAAGAAATGGGGGACATCTCAAACACAGCTGGAAAAGTAAGATGACAGAAGATTAAAGAACTGTCACTGTCAAATCAAGATAACTGGAAGATAAAAGCAATACCTTGTTCCAGGGAAACCTCTGCATTCAAACACACATAAGCTGCTACGAGGATTGCAGCTAATACTCAGAAAGGAAGTTTGGGGTTGGAGATGATGCCAGTGAATTGAGACATCCTAGTGCTTTGACTCCACTACAACACATACCAAAATCAGGATTGTCCATGTCATTGTATTCCCAATGTCTATATACGGTTGTGAAAGCTGGACAGAGAAGAAAGCTGGCAGGAAGAAAATCAACTCATTTGAGATGTGATGCCAGAGAAGAGTTCTACAGATACGGTGGACTGCCAAAAAGACAAATAAATGGGTCCTGGAGCAAATCAAGCCTGAGCAATCCCTAGAAGCCAAGATGACTAAACTGACTACGTCATACTCTGGACATATCATGAGAAGACATGACTCACTAGAAAAAACAACGTTGCTTGGCAAGCCAGAAGGCAGAAGGAAAAGTGTTGGATCTGCAAGACCTGAGCAGGGCAGTTGATAATAAGGTGACTTGGAGGGCTTTCATTCATAGGCTCACCATAAATCAAAGTCAACTTGACGCCAGTCAACAACAACATAACAACCAGCCAGCCATTGAATTGCAGTGAACATTGATAATGCTAGTCCATTATTAATAACATCAACAAGAAAAAGAACGATGATAGTGCCAGCTTCATGTTTAAACAAGGTCTGGCTCCATGGCAGCTTTGGCAACAAGCGCTGAGCCGTTTGGCTGAGAAAGATGGTTCAGTCAGAGCGCAGCTGCCCTGCAGAGAAAACCATTTGGTTTCCCTCCCACATGCCAAAGTGCAGAACCAATTGGGAACCAAAAGAGACCCTCTGCCTGCCATGGATACAGATGGCGGTGGGCCACAGAGGGAGCGGGCGGGAAATACACTTCTGGTATTTTGCCCTGATTTCGCCTTTTCCAATCTGCAGCTGTGCCACCTCTTTAGCAGTAGAAAGTCCCTTGCAGCTCAGTTCCCAGAGCTTAGCAGTACTGACATTGCAGTTGCTTTCTGAAATGCCTCTTTTCCAAACACTCTTTAGCTCAGCCTTTCTCCTCTTTTTATCTTGGAGGAACCCTTCAAACAATTTGCAGGTTTCGGAGAACCCCTGCCTGAAAATTACCTGCAGCTCAAAAAAGTTTATTTTCCTCCTGATCACTACCTCTCAAGGGCAGCCTCTTGTAGAATCCATGGGTTGCAGGGATTTCTGGTTGAGAAACTGGTTTAATAATAATAATAGTTTAGTTTCAAAGGTGCTGCAAGATCTCTTTGCATACTGGTTTAGATTAAGGTTACCAGGTTATTGTCATCCCAGATGCTGAGATTTCATGGGCCAAAACCTGAGACCAAGGGGTGGCCGCTAACCAAAGGGCCAGAGATCTAGCTACAAGGGAGGCAAAATGAGGGCCTTTCACCCCAAAATAAGAATTCTTTCCTTTCCCAGTGAAATTTCCCCCGGTCCCCAAGTTTCTATCATTGCAATAATTTGAAACTTCACTTGAGCATTTAGAAAGAGGGTTTGAGAATCCAAAGAAAAGTGAACAAGGGAATGCCAGCAGAGCAGATATATGAAATCTAGGCATGTTTCTCTCTCTGGAATGCTAGAAATTTGTGGAATGAAGGAAAATTTCATTTTGAAGGGCAGAATTCTTATTCAGTATTCAAGGCGAGGTCAGCCCAAAGCAGAATAGAGTGGCACTGTTATTTCCTGTGATCTAGACACTTCCTATTGTATCCAGTTTTGGTCACCACTATTCAAGAAGGATGTTGAGAAGCTGGAGAGGGCAACCAAAATGGGGAAAAATCTGGAAACCATGCACTATGAGGAGTGGCTGAGTCAGCTGGGTATGTTTAGACTGGAGAAGAGAAGGGTATGGTTAAGATATGATAGCCATGTCACCACAACTACATCAGATAACTTGAGATGCACTGGTGTAAAGAAACTTATGCAGGCAGTTGTATTGTTTGGGCCAACGCATAATGTGCATATTCAGGTGAGAGTTACAAAAGCAGAGTTAAGTGTGTAGTATCATTGTGTGTCTTGTACATCATGTGTTCCACATTGCACATCACTGTGCACTGATGGTGTGGTTGCACATCTCTGTGCATCGCACACTGTGCACCAACAGGTGATGCACATTTGGTTGCGCAGCATCACAATTCCGTAGTGAGGTGAAGTAGTGCAAGCAAGGTGAAACTCTGTGAGCTTAACCTAGGCTACATTTCTTTGAACTTGGTTTTCATGTCTACCTTTTGGAACTGCTGTTGAGATTTTCTTCTCAAAAAAGAGAGAAGTAGTAGAAAACAATTCTCAGTGTATATATGGCCCTAGTGCCATAGCTCCTTGGCCTTCCACATCATTGGTAAAACCAGTTCAAACTATGTAAAATACTTTTTTTTAAAATAATGTAAGATAAATTATGCAATGAGAAATTACTTACATGTATGGCACTTCAGGCCTTTGCAGACTGCCAGAAATAGTGCAAATTGAGTCCACTTTAAGGGTTAGGGTTAGTGCTAGGGAATCATGGGAAATGGTTTTTTTTCCTGAGCCTTCTCTGTCAGAGAGCTCTGGTCCCACAATAAAATACAGTTCCCATGATTCCCTAACCCTAACCCTAACCCTAAAAGTGGACTCAATTTGCACTATTTCTGGCAGTCTGCAAAGGTAGTCTACTTATTCCAGACTCTGTTTCCTTTCTCTTAGCTAAATTTTGGATTGTAACCATTTGGGGTAGGGACCAGGCAATAAAAGCATAATTTATACATCTGAGTTCTTACTGTTGGGCACGTTTTTTGGAGAGACCAATTCCATCCAGGTTTGCTAGTAAATTCTTAAGTGGCACTGGTCTAACCGCCTGTACATCTTCCTTCTCTGATCATTTATGCACAGGCCACAGGGTCACTGAGCACATCATGTGCACTGACAAAGCCTTCCTTCTTCTCTTTAGTGCTTTTCCCACATCCCAATGCCCACGCTCCCATCAAACTTGCAATGACAACCTGCCAGGAGGGCTGCTACCACCAATCACTGGAGTGGCAGCTGGCATTGCTTTGGTGCAGGCTGCCTTCATAAAGATTTCTTTTTAAAAAATTGTTTAGGGTTGTGAGAGGAAAACCTTCCCACCTCCCCGGAAATTTCCATACCCCTATAAACAACACACTACCTGTGCTGCAAAATTCCAAACCATTCCACTTTCAGAATCCAGATTAGGAGAAAACACCCATTTCTCTCCCAGGCTGGCATCCTTGGTTTTATCTCTCCTTGCCTTGAAGGTGGTGACAGCCCTTAGCAACTCCTACAATTTTATCACAAGCCGTTGGAGTTCTGGAGATTCGCTCTCAGCATGGCTTTTAAAAATATGAGTGAGCTGATCGCTCTCACGGTGGGAGGTGGAGAGAAAAATCCAAGAACACACTGGGAGGTGTGTAATGGAAGGTCTCCAAACACAGATGGCACTTTGGCAGATGGCAAAGGCAAAATGGTGAAACCCAATTAAAAAAAAAATAACATACATCCCCCAACCCCAACCCCCCATATCCTTCCGTAAAGCTAAAAATAACCTTAAAAATTAATGGGGATCGGAAACCTGTTGGGGACTTACGTCTTCGTAAGTGGACTTATGTCTGGGAGAATTAGAATTGGGGAGTTCCATAATACCCATATCTAGTAAAGGGCTGGTGTTCTGTTACTATCTAGAGGAGCCAGGGAAGTGACTGATGCACAATGGGACCAATGTACATCAATTCTGTTGTGCATTGATCCCATTGTGCATCAGGACTGATATGCCTCAGTCGAGCCTGATGGGCATCAGAAGATTCTTGTCAGCGTCCCATTATGTATCTTCACAATTCACAAACTGGGTTTCTTAGCACCTCTGCTACATAAATGAGTATACATAACGTTATATAACATAAACCATGATACAGGTTTCCAGCCAGGCAATTGTGGACTCTTCATTCTGCCCAGATTTAAGAAGCAACCTTCCCACTTAGCCCAGTTTCTTTGAGGATTTCTCTGGTTCTCATTATTTCCCAGACCAGCCTTCCAGTGGGTAGGGATCTCTTTATTAAGAAGGGGAAGAATATTCATGATTATTCACTCCTGGATTGAAAAATGGGGTCCTGGAAGTCAAAAGAGTAAGAAGGTTTCTCCTGGGGCCTCTCCTTTCTCCTCCCACTGAGTCTTGCCCCACTCACGCCATTTTGTCAGTGTTTTCAAGGGATGCAGATGAATGCCACAGTCCTTCTTCCCAAAAGCAGATGTTTGTGGAGCAGTGGCGTCACCCAGTGTAAACCGTACTCCCCGCACACCCCTATGACGTCCCTGGTGGCTTCCATGTCATGATGAAACCAATCAACCTTAGGTTATCTTTGGGGGGATTAAGAGTTGACCCCTTTGGAGAATTCTTTTCAAGTCTAGCATAAAACTTACACAGGATTCACTGTGGCTGCATCCGCACTGCAGAAATAATCCACTCGGGCATCACTTTAACTGCCCTGTTCAGTGCTAGGCAATTCTGGGAACTGGAGTTTTGTGAGACATTTCGCCTTCTCTGTCAGAGAACCCTGGTGCCATGACAAACTACAATTCCCAGGACTCCATAGGGTGGAGCCGTGGCAGTTAAAGTGGTGTCAACCTGGATTATTTCTGCAGTGCGGATGGAGCCTGCATCCCATAGTGGACGCTGAGTCTCCTTTTTCCTTTCCCCAATGGCTTTCTGAGGGTGACTCTTTTTCCTATGATAGCAAAGGGGTTTGTGCGGAGGAGGCTAACCCAGACAGACAGACAGACAGACAGACAGACAGAGACACAATGCTCCTAAACATAACGGTCCATTTTTCAGTAGCATCCCCATAGCGACAGGGATGTTTACTGCATCCTACAGTCCCTATCCCTTGAAAAGATGGGGAAATTAGTGCTGTTCCAAAGGACTATCATTAATTAGTCTCATTTTCCACCTCCGCACCAAGATGGTTTTACCTTCCAGAGGTTTCGCTCTCCCCCACCCACACTTTCTCTCTCTCTGTCTCTCTCTAATCCAGAGATCACAAAATAGAGAGCCATTAATAAAAGCAACCTGTCAGCACCTCACTAATGCCAGACATTAAAAATACAGGAGACCTTTCTCCTCTACTTGGCTGGCCAGCTCAGGAATGAATCATGCCGGGTTGGGAAGTAAAGGTGGGCCAGAAAAGAGAAAAGGTGCAAAAAGAGAAAATGGAGCCCTCCCTGTTGTGGTTCGGTCTGCATTCATTTGCGTTCTGCTGGGATACCTTTGCAGGAATGGGCAGTGATGGCAAAGTGAAAGAAAAGACAGAGGTGGGACTGATACGGGGCATTAGCCAGTGATTCCAGAAACCCATTCACACCATGAATTATAGCATTATTATTGTGCTTTAACTGCCATGGTTCTGTCCTGTGGGATCTTGGGATCTGCAGTTCAGGGAAGGGCATTTACAGTTGTTTTCAGCCAGAGCACCTTAGTGGTTCAACAAACTACAGGTCCCAAGATTCCCTAGGATGGAGAGTTAACGTGGAATCATAGCACTGTAATGGTGCAATGCAAAAGGACTCCAGGTCTTTTCCTTTCAGTTTTCATTTAACAAATAAATATATAGATCTAGTGCTAGCGCTGAGAAATAATCTGGTCCTGCCTTCTGAGATTCTGGGAAAGGATGAAGAAGTTCCTTTTTTTAAAGGGGGACTAGAACACCCATCATTTCCCAGGCAGCAAAGCTAACCAGCGTGGCATCGTGGTTTGAACATCAGACTATGACTCTGGAGACCCGGCTTGGTCATGAAACCCACTGGCTGACCTTGGGCAAGTCACATGCTCTCAGCTTCAGAGGAAGCCTCAATAGCAAACCTCTTCTGAACAAACCTATGACAGGTTTGCCTTAGGGTCGCCAGTGACTTGACGGCACACAACAAGAAGAAAACCAACTATATATTATAAAGCAATGCATCTCAGGCTACATGATGTGATGTTCCAGCCATTCCTGCTGAAATTCCCTCTTCTACATAGCTGTTAGAGAGGTACAGGAGCCCTCTCCAGTTTTCATTCTGGCAATCCTAATTGGGGAAGGCTGGAATAAATGATCACTACAGCTGCTATGTTCAACAAGCCATCCCAAATCCTGTCTCCCACCACTTGCAGAGAAAACCACACGTGGGCTTAGCTCCAGGCTTGGTGAAGACCTTTTCCCACCGACTTCCACCACAACACAGCTGTGAATTATTCATACAGTGTGGGATTTCCCAGGCATAAGAATTTCTGAGCATCTTTCTCACCCTTGACTCCCAAAAATCTGTTTTTTCCTGAGGAAGACAGTGCTTCATGATTCTAGTGTTGTCAAGTCTGAAGCATCCAAGCCCCTGATATTTCAGGCTCAAAACCCAAAACCTAGGGATACCCCTGTCGATGTCATTAGCCACGATACATTAAGAATCCAACCACAGTGGCTCAGTGCATGTAATTCACATAATAAACACCAAGGTGAGGAAAAGAGAAAAATAGTTCCGTCATTGGAAATTATGGTTCCTAAGATCTGCTTTGAAAAGTGCGGGGGGAAGTGGAGAAGTACATCATTTCCCAGCTCGGGGTTTATTATTATTATTATTATTTACACTTTTGCAAGCAATGCTGTTAAGAACACATGGGAATATAGTCCAAAAGAAGTTTTTCCCCCCAAACAGTCTTTAGCAGTGCTATTCAAAGTGGTGGTCCATGGAGCAATACTAGTTGGCTGCAGGTCTGTGGCAAGCGTCCAGGAATGAAAGAAAGAGTTGAAGCCAATGGGAACAAATGTGCTACTGGCCCTTGGCACATTAGAGGGAAAAATGCCAGCCCTCTGCATCAGATATCCATGAGAAGCACTGGTCTATAGTAGCCATTCCAAAGCACCCTATAGCCAAAAAACACTTATAGTTTGGATAACTGATACTTTTTTGATGTTGGCAGGGGCAGTCGTGATTAATCCTCTGCCATGCCACTTTTTGCTTTTCAAATGTTCCATTTATTTCTCTCCTTCTCCCACTTTCCCCCTTTGTCACCAGCTTACTCCAATTGCTGCAAACTGAGTTCAAAGTACAAAAGTAGTTTGCACTTAGCCGGAGTTAGAGGAGAGGAGTTAGAGCAGCCTCTCCTAGCTTGTGCGTTCGTCCTTATGAATAACTTTTGCTATCTTTACAACACTCTGATGTGGCTTGGCCACACGTGTCCCAGTTTTCATCCATGAAATATTGGAGGGTATGGGCATGGGTTCACCCCGCCTGGCCAGTTTTCCTGGAAAGCAAACTACTGGTCCCTCTTCACTGGCACAGAAGGTTTTCCTATCCCTCCATGTTCTGCTCTATTTTGGTGAGTCTCACCAGCTTGAACATAATTTTCCAGGCAATGTTTTCTCCCTCTGAGTTCTCCCTTTTGTCCTGAGGACCAAAGAAGAGAGATCAAGTCTGGAAACTCAAGGCCAGATCCTGAGACCTGGGACTCTGAGGCGTGAGTCGCTTTTTCTCCTAGTTCTTTTCAGTTCTTTAAAGGTACAGGAGCTCTTGCCAGTTTTCGCTCTGACAACCCTAACACTTGCAAGGTGCTTTGGCATCTCCAGGGCTCCGTTTTCTCTTCCTTTTCCTTCTTCTTGTCTCCCACACCATAACCCCACCGTCTTAATTCTCTCCCCCTACTAGCTTGTCAGCAGCACAGCCAGATGAGGCCGGTGCTGATGAACTGGAGGTCTGAAGCATCATCAAGAGTGACAAATCAATAGCAATTTATGCCTCTTTTGAGCTTGGCAGACCAAGGATGGGAGGTGGCAGATGAAGTGCGGGTGGGAAGAGACAGAATGTTCCAGCAGCAGTGAAAAATGCCTCCCCCGGGTCCTCCAGAGATGAGGAGGAGGCAAATGGCCGAAATCTCCAAGGAAAAGTGCTGGACTTGCCTCAAACCTGTCTGGATGTTGTCCTCAACACTAGACCTTAGGCATTTTATTCTCTCCTCTTTTTCTCTCTCTCTCTTGCTCATTCTTCCATACCTTCCACCTGTCCCAATTTGGCAGGGGCAGTCCTCGTTTGTCCTCTATCATCCCACTTACCCAGCTGTTTCTACAATGTCCCAGTTTCTCTCTCATCCACCGACTTTCCTCCTTTGTCCTCAGCTTGTTTCAGCTGGTGCAAACTGAGTGCAAAAATAGTTGGCATTCAATTGATCCAGCAGGAAAGAAAGGAGAACAGAGGCGGTGGCAGAATCTTGCCCTTCCCAGGTGGCTCAGGTGAAAGCATTGTTCCTTTTCCACTCACATATTCTACAACACAATTTCAAATGTAGAGAGATCTTGTAGCACCTTTGAGACTATGGCCTTTGCAGACTGCCAGAAATAGTGCAAATTGAGTCCACTTTAACAGCCCTGGCTCAGTGATAGGGAATCATGGGAATTGTAGTTTGTTGTGGCATCAGAGCTCTCTGACAGAGAAGGCTAAATGTCTCACAAAACTACAAGTTCCCAGAACTCCTTAACATTGAGCCAGGGCAGTTAAATCGGTCTCAAACTGGATTATTTCTGCAGTGTGTTTTGGACCCTTGTCCAACACTCAAACCACTGCACCATGCTGGCTCTCACATGTCTATTTGACCAATTACCAGTTCTACCAAGGATCAATATTGCTTCAGGACTAAGAAGCCAGGCTGAGCTTTTAGTAAAATGACTTTTTATTACTCTCCCCAGATGCTCTTCAGCCAATGCGGAGAATTTGCCATTTGTTTTAAGATCTGGGTAGCCCAGGGGCCCCAAAAACAGTCCATTGCTCATAGGCTGCACATTCTCCATCCCTGTTTTAAGGGTTTTGCAAGGTCCTTTGTGCAAATATTTTACAGCTTGCCTTGAAATAGACTGCCAGGCCATCCATCACCCAAAGGTGACGTTAGATGACAGAGAGGTAATGGCACATTTCCAAAAACAAACTTCACCTGAAGAAGTCAACTGGGGAGAGTCCCTCTCGCTCTCTCTCATGGCCAACCATCACATTAACATTTCATCATTTCATACCATTATTTTATCTGACCTGAGAAGAGGCTGAGATCAAGTTTGGAGATTCTGGCCGAGTAAAGAGGTGGTTGGTTCTCAGTCTGGATTAAGGATGCAATGAACAGTCATAAATATTCTGATCCTAAGAATATTTCAATACATCAAGAAAAGGTATCAGCACCTTAAAAAATCCAATTTATAGGTAAAATAGAGGTTTGCTCTCTAATTCCTTCCCACCCACATACTTTTTCTATTAGTGACATAACATATATGTAACATGAGGTTGTTACTGTTTGTAATTATGCATGTAATTTGGAATTATGCATGTAATTATGTAATTTGCAATTATGTGCCTTGAAGGCAACTCTGACTTACGGTGACCCTCTCCTTCTTGGCAAAATTTACTCATAGGAGGTCTACCCTTGCCTTCCTCTGAGGCTGAGACAGTGTGACTTGCCCAACTGGGATTCCATGGTTAAGTGGGGATTCAAACACTGGTCTTCCAGAGTCCTCGGCCAACATGCAAACCACTACACCACCACTAACGACAACATTTATTTATAGTGCCCTTTCCACCAAAGGGCAGAACATCAAACATATACGGTGGGCCCTTGGTTTGGTTCCAAGACACACACACCCCATGGATACCAAAATCTGTGGAGGCTCAAGTCCTATTATATACAATGGTGTAGTAAAATGGTGTCCCATATAGGTAAAAAGGTAAAATAGAAAATAGCAAAATCAAGGTTTGTTTGAAGAGAAAGAGAGAATATTCTAAGCCATGGAAGCTTGAATCTATGGATAAAGAATCTGTGGATAAGGAGGGTTGACTGTACAATCAAAGACCAACCAACTACAAATTCCAGGATTCCATAGGATGGAGCCATATAGTTAAAGCAGTGTCAAACTACATTAATTCTTCAGTGGGGTAACAGCCAAAAGCATCCTTGGGGCTGCACCAGGACTATGTTTTGCCCATCTAGACAGAGAAGGAACATGAACAAGCTCATCATTCCTCTCCCTGGAGAACTGCAGTGGGAATAGGAGGCAGTCCCCATTGCTTGGATGCTTGCCTCCCTCTTCCTTCCCACTCTACAGATCCCAGGGGTTGAGCATCTGTCAGTGGAGAGATGCAGAGCACCGGGTGCAGAGAATATATGCTCCATGCACATGATGAAGAAACTTGGCTTGGGGCAGCCTTCCCCATCCCGGTGGAATCCCACAGCTGGAGAAGGCTGCTTGCTCCTCTGCCTCAGTCTGCAAAATGTCTTGGGATGGTCCCATCGATCATAAGATGAGCCCATCCGATTTCTGTAGCTGCCCTCCTTACTTCTCTGTTACTCTATGAACCAGCCTCTCTAATGGGCTGTCAGATATTCAAGCACCACAGTTTTAAATCACTCACACATATACATAGGGGTCTCACGTTCCATCTGCACTGCAGAAATAATGCAGTTTGACACCACTTTAACTGCCATGGCTGAATGCTATGGAATTCAGGGAACTGTAGTTTGTTGTGGTATCAGAAGTCTAGATTGGGACAGAGAAGGGTAAATGTCTCACAAAACTTCAGTTTCCAGAATTTGATAGCATTCAGCCATGGCAGTTAAAGTGGTGCCGAACCCATTCAACTAGTTTGGCTCAATTCCTAGGATTTGAAAACTACACACACACACACATACACCATTTCTTTCTTTCTTTCTTTCTTTCTTTCTTTCTTTCTTTCTTTTTCTTTTTCTTTTTCTTTTGGAAACTTGTCTAAGAGAAAAGCAGTGCAAAATTATTGCTTTAATTCACAGAGTACCAGTCTGAAGCAAAGCTTTCCAACTGAAATTTCTTATGAATAAAATTGCAGCCTTTTCCTTTGCCTCGTTCTTCCATTCTCTCATGCTAATAAAACTTCAATTTTTTAATTATGTGGCAGCTGGGGAGAAAGTTCTTGCTGCATCTAGGCAGGGAGAGTTCTCTCTCCTCCCCTGCAATCTATAAAGCAATCAAGAGTGTTGGTTTCATATAAAATCAGGGCTCTTGATCGCTTTGACAATCTGCCATGCGCTTAGCCCCTACAATTTTGCAACAGGTGAAGGAAAGTGGAAATGGTAATTAAAGGCAGGAGAACTGGGGTTGCCACAACTCCAGCTTTCTAAAAATGGATGTCCATAAAATAGCCAGAAGGAGAAGCCAGGGCACATGAGAGAAGCCTGGAAAAACTGGGAAGGATGAGGAATCCTAAATGCCCCTAAATGACCATGGCAGCTAAAGTGGAATCATAGGACTATAATTTTATAGTGCGAACAGGCCCCAGGTTATATTCTTTGGTTTCTACCCTTGAGACTGGATAGCTTGATGCTTGCTAACAAGGATGCCATGGAATGAGTCCGATATGTCTCTATAGAGTGTACAGAGGCTCATTGAATGGATGCCCGCACACATACTGTGTCCATGGTGTGCCTGTCCTAAAAATTCCCTCTCCATAAAAATACACCTTGCCCACTCCATCATGAGGACAAGCTTTTCCTAGACAAACAATGGAAATAAGATGAAATTGGAATGAGAGGTTCTCAGGTACCTTCTCTTCCTCCCTTCCTTATAACACGCTGTCAATTTTATGTGTAAAGCAACTCAACACGCCAGCTTTCTCCATCACATCACTGATCACAAGAAGAGGCATGGCATACTTACACTGTTTCGTCATCCTTGAATTCCAGCTCCCCGCAGGAGTCTTCATAGTCCACACCTCCTCCTTGTGCAGTCCCTTCCACCGTCTGGTAGGGAACCATCACAGTCCCTCGAGCCCCAGAACTCCGGATCACCTTGACCTCCAGGGTCCCTTGGCACTCGCTGACTCTCAACAGTTTGTCTTGGAAGGTAAAGATGCCGGCATGGTCATCGTCCAATATGGTTACGGTGGCCACCAAAGGAGCCACAAGCCGCCCCTTGGGGTGGTCAGCTGAGTCTGACTCAAACATGCCTTCAGCATCACCCACACGCAAGTTGAGCAGTCTGACAAAGAAATGCTCATCCTCTTCAAAGATATCATCATCAATGATACCGATTTTCAGTTCCTTCTGAGTCTCACCAGGCTTGAAGATCAATGTCCCCTCGCTGTACTCGTAATCTGAGCCCGCTTTGGCTGAGCCATCCTCTGTCTTGTAGTCAACATAGAAAGTGTTGTAAGCATCGCCGCCTTGCTCACAGGCCACAGTTAGAGTGACTGAGCCACAGTTCTCCAAACAGTGGTACATGCATGGCTCAAAGAAGATTTTGCTGTAGTTCTCTTCCACTTCTACTTCTGATGGCACTTCAAGCAGGTTAGCGGACTTCTTGGAGAACTCAGAAACATGCTTCTTGAGGATGTTTCCTGCCCCAGTCATCATGCGGGTTGCCTGAATGCGATAGAAAGCTCGGCTTTTCTGCTGGTGCAACAGGGCATAGTAGTTGGCCATCTCCACCAGCTGTTCCAGTTCTTTGTCCGGGTGCTTCTGTTTGAGGTCTTTCAGGATCTGGATAACCTCTTTGCGGCTCTCATCCAACTCTTTATCTTCTTGGGTGGTGACTGGGATTGGAGCGACGGAGGCTGCACTCCCATCGACGAAGACACTCTCTCTATGGTCATTGGCCACAAAGCCTCCATCCATCTCTATCCCTTTGGGGAACTCACCTTCTGTTCCAATTATGATACCACTGCGTGGGTCGGCCCTGTACCTCTTGTAGACATATTTGTAGAAGAGCAGGCGTTTGTCTGCCATCCAAGCAAAGACGACACAGACGGGGAAGAAGACAAGTGTGAGCAAAGCCTCCCAGACTTGCACAATCCCAGGTGAAAAGACTGCCAAGATCAGGTACAACCAAATGTAGGCAAAGATGCTCCAGGAGGCAGTGACAAAGAAGACCCTCAGGTGCTTGATCTTGCGGACTTCCCCATTTGGGATGACGTAGACACACACAGCAATGACCACAAACATGTTGAAGGCTGCACTGCCCACAATGGTTCCAGGACCCAATTGACCAGCTTGGAAGTTGTGGCCGCAAACTTCAATGACAGAGAGAAGTATCTCAGGTGCTGATGAGCCCAATGCCATGAGGGTGAGGTTGGAGACCGTCTCATTCCAGATCCTCACCGTGCCAATGCTAGTCTCACCATTGGATTTGGTGATGGTGATCTCCTTTTCTTTGGAGGTGATCACCTCGATGGATGCCATGAAGCGATCAGCAATGATGGAGACTCCCAGGAACATGTACATCATGGCAACAAAGTAGACAATTGCCCTGGCAGCCTTGTCTCCAAAGGAAGGGTTGTCTGGCTGCCAAACAGGGAGGATCACTCCTGGTTGACACTTATTGGAACCTTCACAATTGGTGATGTTGTCCTCCTGTTCAGGCTTGTATGCTTCGGCCCACGAGGCATTTTCTGCAAAGAGGACTGAAGTGGCCAAAACCTTGACAAGAGAGCAAGAGGACAGCCACCACCCCCACCGTGATAGCGGCATCCTCCTTGGGTAGTTGAGGCCAACAGGATCTGATCAGGAAGAGAAGAAAAACAAATATGGTGAGTTAAGAGTGAATGGTTCCCTACACTTCATGATAGCATAACCAAATAAGTAGTGACTCATTTGGATATGAAGGGCCCGCTGTAAATATATAAATAAAGGTAAAGGTAAAGGGAGTCCCTTGACATGAACGTCTAGTCGTAACCGACTCTAGGGGGCAGTGCTCATCTCCATTACTAAACCGAAGGGCCAACGTTGTCTGAGGACTGCTCTGGTGGTCATGTGGCCATCATGACTACACCAAACGTTGTTACCTTCCCACCAAAGTGGTAGTTGCATTTGCATGCTTTTGAACTGCTAGGTTGGCAGAAGCTGGTACGAGTGACAGGAGCTCACCCCATCATGCAGCACCTGGGCCTTGAACTGCCAACCTTCCAATCTTCCGATCATCTTAACCACTAAGCCACTGCATCCCAAATAAATAAATAAATAAATAAATAAATACTCGTCCCTTATTTTGGATTCAAAAACCTGGCAACACTACAATAGTCACCCACCAAAAACCACATCACCCCTATAAACCACACATTTGGAAGGTGGGGAAAACCAATAGCATGGGCAAGGACTGGAAGGTGGCAAGCGAAGTCTGAGCTACTGCCATCCTTACTAAACAGGGATCATGGGAGGATACAATGACCACTGATCTTGCACCAACTGTTTTCTAGCTATTGTGCTACTGCACAAGGACCAACAAACAGGGCTGGATGTGATTTTTCAGGGGTTTTCTTGGCAAACTGATGCCCATGAAACCTCAGAGTTCAAAAGCCTTTCCCTCTGAGGCTCATTCAAGCTTCAATACTCAGCTAATACTAGATACTAAATACTAAACCTCTCCTTCTGTGCCATCTTGAAACATCACTCTCCCTGTCTCCCACACTGCCTCTTGCTCATATTGGGCCCTCCAACATAACAGATGGATTCTTCTGATAAGAGCCAAGGCACCCGTCTTGTTCCATTCAACCAACTCCTGGGTGGAAAACAAGCAAAATCTATTTCCATTTTTTTATTCTTGAACAAAACAGAGCTGCAAAAGCTATGATACAGAACAGGTGCAAGGGAAGTTTTATAATATTTATCATCAGTTTTATCATGTTTGGATGTGACGGTTTTAAACTGGTTTTAAAACTTGTTTGTAAACGTTTTTAATCCGTTGAGCTGGAAGCTGCATTGGGTCCCATCCGGGGAGAAAGGCGGCATATAAATAAAGTAAATAAAATGATTTATTATTTATTCTAGATACTTGATTTATATGCTGCCTGTCTCTCATGACCTAAAGAGAGCGGAAAGCCAAGCTTACTGTTTTGGGTGATAGCTCCCAAAATCCTTCGGCCCGGGATTGTGGGAGCTGTAGTCCAGAAAGGTAATTTTTGGAAACTGTGGAGAAGGGAAAGAGAGAGACCAGAAACAGTGACATACAGTTACATAACTCCAGTTCACGTGTCTCATTTTAGAAATGTCACAGCACAAGGGGGCATTCAGTAGTCCCTTATACTCTACCCAATCCATCCCAAAGCCACCAAGCATCAGGGACTGCCTCCGGTTCCCATTGCAGTTCAACTGGAAGAGAGGAAGGGAAGCAATTTTCTTCTTCCTCTCTCTCTAGAGAACTGCAGTGGTGACCAGATGCAGTACCTACTGCTCAGTTCTTTCTTTCCTTCTCTTTTCCCCTCTTCTTCTCCATACCATTTAATAGCCATAGTAGTGCCCCCCAACTGTCCGTGGATGGAGAGCAGCATGCACAGAAGATAAAACTCGACACAACGAGTGCTGGACCTTAGCCAGAGTTTTCTTAAATTGTGAGAAGAGGGAGATCTTGTATGTCGAGAGATCTTGTAGCACCTTTGAGACGAACTGAAAGAAAGTTGGCAGCATGAGCTTTTGTAGACTTCAGTCTACTTCCCCAGATGCATCTAGTGAAGTGGAAACCAGGGACAGACATATATATGCCATTGGTATGTGAGGATGTCAATTCAAATTCACAGTTCTTTGTGTATGGAAATGAAGTGGCAAGTCCAGTTTTAACGATGATGATCGTTAGTGAACAAAGACATTGGGAACTGGCCAAGGGAGATCTTGTGTTTGTGTGTTGTGTGCCTTCAAGTCATTTCCAATTTATGGTGACCCTAAAGGTAAAGGTATTCTCCATTGACAAGGTTGTCAAGTTGTGTCGGACCATAGGGGGTGGTGCTCATCTCTGTTACTAAGCCGAAGAGCCAGCGTTGTTGGAGACTATTCTGTGATCATGTGGTCAGCATGGTTGCACAGAATGCTGTTTACCTTCCCACCAAAGTGGTACCTATTAATCTATTTGCATTTGCATGCTTTCCAACTGCTAGGTTGGCAGATGGTGACCCTATCACAGTGTTTTCTTGCCAAGTTTCTTCAGGGGAGGTTTGCCATTGCCATCCTCTGAGGCTGAGACAGTGTGACTTGCCCAAGGTCACCCAGTGGGTTTTCATGGTCAAGCAGGGATTCAAACCTAGGTCTCCAGAATCATAGCCCAGTACTCCAACCCCTACACTATGCTGGCTTCTAACAGAGATAGGTATCCATGTGCACATAGAGAGAAAGGATATGGCTTTGGCAAGCAGACAAGATGGGATTATTGAAGCAGGAACTTTGGATCTAGGCAAGACGACAGTCTGTAGAGCAGGCTGGTACGGCTGGGTCTTAGCTAAGCTGATTAGACAGTGGCACCGATGGGGCAATTAGGAAGCTGCCCGGATTCTGCCAACATCAGAGTTTCCATTCATGGGAATGCTCCCTTGAGTCTCTCTAATGATGCGAGGATGATCTCAGAGAGAGGATTTAGCACTTTCTTATGAGTTTCATCATGGCAGGAAAATAACCTGGGTCACAGATGCTTTCTGCAAACTCTACAGTCACAAACATGCCTTTGGAGTCAGGCACAGGATTTGTCTTTCGGACTGTTGTCATTCACTTGGGGAGATGAAGATCCATGTGGTTAGGACATACCTACAGTTGAGGACTGGTTACTCAAACTATATGACATGATAATCATTGGTAATTTAACAGTAATGATTAAAGAAGGGGAAATATCTAAAACAGAAGAGGAACAGACAAATTAATACAATATTGGAAAGAAAATTGGGGAAACCCAGCGGTTATATATTTTGAAGATTAAGAGAGAATGTGTAGAATACAGATATAGTAATAGAAAAATGATATAGGACCCTAGGGGAAGGTTGAATGTATAATGTATGAGGAAAGAAATAGAGTATGTTAAAATAAGGTGGAAAAGAAAGATTGTGTAAAATGTGCGATACAACGGTAAGACAACAATAAGAAGTCTTAGTTTTGTTTTGTTGTTTTTTAGGAATAATGTCTATATGTGTATGAGGCCTGTGGTCTCAGTGGAATGGAGACATATTGGGTTGCAAAAGAGGGGTCCCTGTTGAGATGCAAATGGATTTTAAATTTCCTGGACTTTGCAGATCTTCCTATAGCCACATCATGGCCAGAAGGAGGAGGATCCTGCCTGCAAAAAGAGATCCTCCCCACCATATTCCATCTTAACCAGCAAAACACACATGCACACACACACACACCCCTGCCTTCATGAGTTACACTGCGTTTTTTTCTGTTGTAGCTCCACAATTTGGGAATACCATTCCCCCGACCCTTCAATAATCCCCTTTCTGTCTTCCAGATGTGAATTAAGGCTATCCAGCGCTTACAAAAGTTTCCTTTTTTGTGTGCACTATGACTCCCACAATCCCCCAGCCAGCATCATCCCTTTTGTTCTCGTTTTTGGACACTGAATGCTGCAACACACTTTTGCTGCTTTACTTATGACTGCTGCTTTTTACTGTGCATTGTGTTCCCCCCCCCCTTATTTTATGATGTTTTATTCATGGTTTATGATTCTCGCCTGACGGCTGCAGTTCTTGCTCCAAATCTTGCTGTCGGCTTGACAGGAGAAAAGCTGCACTGAAATGCCACAGGCCAGAGCTGTCAGTTGCTGGTTGTGTGGTTTCCCAGCCGTTTTGCTTTGTCAGCCTCAGAAGTGCTGACGGAGGGCCTCATTAAATCCGGAGACCTCATTAATCCAGGCAGGATGGGGGAATCCCTCCAAGACCAATAAGAAAAACAGGATGGATGAGACCCAGATTCTAGCTGCCTGAAGTTGTGCTTGCAGAAACCACTGGTCATCTGGGAAGCCAGTCTCTGTTTTGGAAAAGCCTTATTCTCTTTTACTAAGGAAGCGCTCCAGTCACCCCGCAGCCAGACACGTAGTTTGCACACATTAAGAAGCAATCCCCAGATCAAGGCTTGTTGGACTGGCATCTCCAGATAGAACTATCTCACATCAGCAATAGAATTCAAAGACATGGCTGTGTTAGTCTGGAAAATCAGGATGCAAAGGGATCTTGCAGTACGTTTGAGACTAAGGGCCAAAACAGACTGCAGAAATCATCCAGCTTGAGACCACTTTAACTTCCCTGGCTCAGTGATAGGGAATTTTGGGAACTGTAGTTTGTTGTGACACCAGAGCTCTCTAACAGAGAGGGCCCAATGCCACACAAAACTACAGCTCCCAGAATCCCCTAGCATTGAGCCAGAGCAGTTAAAGTGGTCTCAAGATGGATTATTTCTGTAGTCTGTTTTGGCCCTAACTGAAAGAAGTTGGTAGCATGAGGTTTTGTATACTGAAGCCTACTTCCTCAGATGCATTTGGTGGAGAAAAAAGTTCAGGGTGGAGAAATGGCCCTGCTTGTGACCCTGGAACAGAGCTTAAAGAGGTTTTTGGACTCTGTTTCCCAGAATCCCCCATCAGCACAGGGGATTCTGGGAACGGTAGTCCAGAATCTTGTTAATACACTGACATAGGTTTGCCATTGTCTTCCTTTAATGCTGAGAAAGGATGACTTGCTTAAGGTCACCTAGTTGTTTCTGTGGTTGAGCAGAGATTTGAACCCTGGTCTCCTAGAGTCCTAGTCCAACACCCAAACCATTGCACCACACATAAGCCCTTTTAAAATCCCCTTCAAACACTCAGCCAATCACCAGTCAACCCCAACTTTCCATGCTCTCACCTGCTCTGAACACATTACTTACGTTACCGATGTACTGCAGACAAATCGTGAGATGAAATGACTCATTGGAAAAGATTACCATGGTTGGTAAAGTGGAAGGCAGCAGGAAAAGAGGAAGACCTCACTACAGGTGGAGTGGTTCCATCAAGCTGCCTTGAATTTGCAAGACCTGAGCAGGGCAGGTGATGACCAGGAATCTTGGAGATCTTTCATTCATAGAGTCACCATAAATCAAAGTTGACCAGATGGTAAATAATGACATACATCCATAGCCATACTTTGATTTCTCTAATTCCCCTCTGGCCATACTACTGGGGTCCAGAAACACAAAAATTATTCTTTTTAAAAACAAAAGTCCAAAACATCACATACAGTACTCTACTGTAAATAGGTGGCAGAAGGGGAAAGACCATTGGCAATAATGGCGGTAAAGAAGATACTGGAGAAATAGGATGCTCTGAACTGAAAAATGTTGCCTATCTCTTCTCACAATGATTGCACAGAAAAGGTACAGCTCTCATATGTGGCACCAACAGGATTCTGACTATTGTTCCCCAGAAGAAAGGAACTTTTCTAAGCTGTCCTAGTCAGTCAGGACAGTCAGATGTATCCTTCAAGCTTTTCAGAAATTGTTTGCCTTTTCATTAAAATCAGAAGGGCCAGGTGCAAAAGACAGTCCTTTGGAACTGGAGATCCAGAGCGAGAAACATGTTGTCTGTACCAGAATACAAAACTGAGCTTATAGTCCTTTTACACTCAAATCCATTCCTGGTTACCCTGAGCCGTCGGCATTTCAGCGGCCAAAATTATTTGGCGGGTGGGCAGGCTGGGAGAACATTTTGTTATTGCTGCTTTTAAGTAACAGAGAGTAGAACAGGGGGAAAATTGTGATCTACTGCAGATCCTCCAGAGCTGTACCAACCAATTCGGATGTGTTCTTTTTCCTGCCCATCTCTGGAATAGACAGCAATGTGCTAGAAATACAAATGGTGTGTGTGTGTGTGTGTGTGTGTTATAAAGTGTGTGAGTGCACACATACACACACACAGGGTGTAGCTACAAGAGGATAAGATGCGGGCATTTCCCCCTTAAATAAGAATCCCTTCCATTAAACTTTCCTTCACTTCCCAAATTTTTAGCATTGTAGAGGGTGAGACATTGGAAATTGTTCACACCTAGTACACTAACATTCAGTGTGTTTTGCACTCCTTTAATCACTTTGCCAGCTCTTTTTGATGGATGCCTAAACTGTGTTTCTAAATGGTCAACTGAAGTTTTAAGAGACTGTAATGTTAGAAACTTGGGGACCGAAGGAACATTTCATGGGGGCGGGAACAGAATTTTTATTGGGGAAAGGCAATACCTTTATTTTGACCATCCCTCCCCAAATACAGATCCCTGCTCATCCCTCTCTCCATCCCTCTTTCTCTATCACTTTTATGTCCTGGTTGAGAATTTAGATTCAAGCCATGACATTTTGCAAATGGGCACCATTTCACACAGGCCTGGCAATGGATGGCAAGGGGGCCAAGGGAAAGTGGCCACCCATTGCATAGCACATGGCCACCTATTGCATAGAAAAGAACATTTCCACCAGTTTAGGACATACATGAGGGAACACCTCTTTCAGCAACAAATAGTCTCCGGGAAAAGCCATTTGCCCTCCCCACTCCTACCAAAGTCAGTGGCCCAGAGATCCAAATTCTGCACAAAGGCCAAAACAACAGAGCCAAAACTGCCAGGAACCTCACAAGCACAGATGCTCTTGAGGGAGAGATCTCTGACACAACAAGCTGCCTGGGTTTTTTGTTGTCCTTTTCCTTTTCGCCCACAAAACCTAAGGCAACCATGAAAAAACTAGGAAAGATCCTAAAGTGTAAAGATAAACAACCG
Source organism: Phrynosoma blainvillii (assembly GCA_026167975.1). Taxonomy (NCBI): domain Eukaryota; kingdom Metazoa; phylum Chordata; class Lepidosauria; order Squamata; family Phrynosomatidae; genus Phrynosoma; species Phrynosoma blainvillii. The sequence continues at coordinate 5,115,243 of JANUYF010000008.1, forward strand.
AGTACTAAAGTGAGGATCGTCCAAGCCATTGTATTCCCCATCACCATGTACGGACGTGAGAGCTGGGCAGTGAAGAAAGCAGATAAGAAGAAAACCGACACATTTGAGAAGCGGTGCTGGAGAAGAGTGCCAGGGATACCATGAACAACCAAAAAGACTAACAAATGGGTCCTCAAACAGATCAAGACTGAAATCTCCTTGGAAGCTAAGATGATCAATTTGAAGTTGTCGTTGTTTGGCCAGATCATGAGAAGGCATCATTAGAAAAGGCAATAATGCTGGGAAAAGTAGAAGGCAATAAATAGAAGGAGATGGAGATGGGCCTGATCTTGCAGGAGCTGAGCAGAGTAGTGGAGTACAGGGGCTCTTGGAGATGTCTCATCCATAGTGTTGCCATGAGTCAAGATCAACTTGTGAGCAGTTGAGAACAACAACCACAACCACACCAAGGTTCTGAATACTTGGCTGACTCCAGATTTAATAGTAGACTGAAGTCTACGAAAGCTCAGACTGCCAATTTTTCTTTCAGTTAGTCTCCAAGGTGCTATAAGATCTCTCTACATACTGATTCCACAGACTACCATGCCTATATCTTTGAGGTCTTCCAGATTTAATGCTAGACTTTGAAGGAGCTGTCCATGGTTCTGAACAGTTAGTCCACTCAATATTATTTTAGACTTTAGGATCTGTCCAACGTTCTGGCCTTTATCCTCACAATAGGGTCAGCACCCTTGCGTAGTTCCTTTAAAGTCTGGGATAAAGACAGAGCCTGAGCTGGAAGGCATTGGCCACCCCAGTGTGTGTCTGAAGAAAGGGTTCTGCCAAAGATTTTTGTGATACTCTTGTCTGAGAAAAAGACCTCAAAGAGTCCTTTGTGAGTAGCTTGAAATCATACCATGATAAAGCTGGAAGGCACATTAAAAGGTCATCCATTCCAACCCCCACACTCAAAGTAGAGTGATGGATGCTTGCAGCCAGGATCTATGCCAGTTTACCTGTTGGGAAGTGCCAAAGGAAGGGAAGGAGGAAGATTATAATACATCAGGTGCTAGTTGCCAGCTCTTCTTGTATACTTTTGTATTCCCTGCTGCTGTGGCAATTTAGTCTCTTAGGGATGTATAAAAGAAATAAGAACTTGGGGGAAAAAATTCTCCTTCTTTGGACTACAGTTTCTAGAATCCCCTAGGATAGCACAGCCAAAAGGAGAACAAAAGAAGACCCCTATTTTTATTGTTTGCAAAACATTATTTATTTCTAGAGATGTGCCTTTAAAAAGAGTGGCTAAACAGAAACACACGATAGTTTCCCAGTGAAGACCATGGCAACCTCAAGACCCCTGTGCTCCCTTCTTATGCTGCTTTTCGACAGTCCTTCAAAGAAAGAACTGCCATTTTCATGCAATAAAAGGTAATGCTGTTCCAGGAGCCATAATCCTAATTAAAACTCAGAGGAAACATGTCTATGCCAAGAGAGGACGTCCCTTTGAGTCAAAGCATGGCTGATTTGAACTCTCCTCTTCTATGGCCAAGGCAGCTTCCAAGTCACTGAATCAGGCCATCTCTCCCAAACCGATGTGGGCATCCAACTAGGCCCATGATGGCGAACCTATGGTGCATGTGTCAGAGATGGCACGTGAAGCCATTTTTCTTGGCATATGGAGGGCAGGGTAGAGGAGAAACAGGTGCGTGCCCCCAGAAGGCGGAGGTCCCACCGCCGGAGGGCAGAAATCCCATCCTCCCCAAATGCCCTGCCTCCCTGGTACCGGGTAACACCCGATGCCGGAAGGCTTTTTATTTTGGGCATTCGGTCCCTAAAAGGTTCGCCATCACTGAACTAGGACATTCTCTTTAAGATCGGCCCATCTTTGACTAAGCTACAGAATTAATGATTGATTCCTATTTAATATATGTATTAATCTCTATTGTTCTGTGCAGAGTGGACACCACCAGCAGGTCTTTATTTTATTTTATTTTTTAATTGATTGTATGTACAGGGCTGTGTAAACCTACAGCGCTTTATAAATAAATGTTAATAATAATAATAATAATAATAATAGATTTATTAATGAGGTTTTTTGATTGAGAGAGAGGAGGGAGCGCGAGAGAGACACAGAGAGAGACACAGAGAGAGACAGAGAGAAAGGGTAGAAGAAGTGAGGAGAAAGAGACAAAGAAAAGAGGGAGACAAAAATAAAAGAAGAAGGAAGGAAAGAAGGAAAGAAGGAGAAGGAGAGGAAAGAAAGAAAGAAAGAAAGAAAGAAAGAAAGAAAGAAAGAAAGGACTTAGGAATGTGAGTAGAAAAGAGGGAGAAAGAAAGAAAGCAGAAGTAAAGAAAAAGAAGAGAAAGGAAGAGAAGAGAAAGAGTAAGGAAGAAAGGATTTTTTTTATTTCTAACTTGCCTTCTCCCTACCACTGTCTCCACCTCAGTATACCTTATTGTAGTTTCCTAATGATGAAAAAACTTTAATTATCTGAAAACTCTTACTTTCATTTCATTTCAAAATCCAATTCCAGCAGTGCCATTTCAGAGGGCACCGGAGAGTGAGGATAGGAAAATATATATATATATATATATATATATTTAAAGGAAGGGGTAGGTTTGTCATCTATATCTGAGGACCTATTTTTGGATTTATTTAAGGCGAGATTGCAAAAAAGAAAATGTTAAAAGACCTGTGCATTCAGTGCCATTGCTGCGGTTACTTATTGAAGTCTTCATAATAGCTACAGCAAGGCTATCCATCTAGGTCAAAGAGTTCCCTCACAGTGTGAAAAAAAGAGATATTTGAGCATTTGCCACACAGAGATGAGGCTATTTATTTTCAGAGCTGGATAACATTACTTTTAAAAAAAAACCAAAACCTACAACTCCCAGAAACACCCCTAGGCAGCATAGCTAGTGGTGGGGGACAATGGAAGCTGCAATCCAACAAGTTTTTGAGGGTCCCATGTCCCCCCATCCCTGATATATTGCCAATAGGGGACTAATTTACTAAGGGGTGCTTATTGGTATACAGTATTTGGCAATATACCTATATCCAAGGGTTTTCATGGCAAGATTTATTCAAAGGAGGTTTGGCATTACCTTTCTCTGCAACAGAGGTCACCCAGTCAGTTTCCACAGCTGAGTGGGGCTCCAAATAATGCACCGAGGGTGCATCTACACTGTAGAAATAATGCAGTTTGACACCACTTTAAGTGCTGCAGCGCCTTCCTATGGAATCTTGGGATTTGTCATTTTACAGGATCTTTTGCCTTCTCTGGCAAAGAGTGCTGGCGCCACACAAAACTACAAATCCCAGGATTCTGTAGAATGGAGCCATGGCAGTTAAAGCGGTGTCAAATTGCATTATTTCTACAATGCAGATACACTCCGAGTCTCTCGTAGTCCAAACCTGACACCATGCAGGCTCAGATTAGTCATACACAGCTAGACATACCTGTAATATTCCAGCATTGTTATGCCAGCCTTAAAATAACATGGCCTGCAGCCAGGAAAGTGTGTCACACTTTTTCACTAGGACCCAAGATTAACATGGGTGATACACTGGCCTCAAAATCTATGTCAGTAGTGTACTCCAGAGAGCCAGGGTGGTCTAGTAGTTTGAGCGCTAGACTAGGACTCTGGAGACCAGGGTTCGAATCCCAGCTCGGCCATGGAAACCCACTTGGACAAGTCGCACTCTCTCAGCCTCAGGGGAAGGCCATGGCAAACCTCCTCTGAACAAATCTTGCCAAGAAAACCCCAGGATAGGTTCCCCTTAGGGTCGCCATAAGTCGGAAACGACTTGAAGGCACACAACAACAACAACAACAAACCACTGTGCTAAACTGATCAGTTAAGACAACTTTGGACAAAAATTTAAACATATACACAAAAGCCTTTTCCATACCTTAAAAAAGGAAAAGAAAAATATCCCTTTAAACACACACACACACACACTGGTTGTCCTTGGCAATAGTTCTGATGGGGCAGTTAAGATCAACCCATTGCTTGATAAATTCAATGAAAAGGAAATTGAATTATAAGACGCAATTGGGGCCTAAGCATGTGTGTGTGTTTGCTTGTGTTTGTGTGTTTGTGTGTGAACCCATTCCCAATCTATAAAGTTAGCACTTGGAAAGGCTGAGTACTGGAAGGCTTTGTGGTTGTTGTTGTGTGCCTACAAGTCATTTCCGACTTACGGAAGGCAAACCTGAGAGACAACACAGCGTAGTGGTTTGACTATTGGACTACAGGTCTGGAGACCAGGGTTCGATTCCTGCTCGGCCGTGAAACCCACTCGGTGAGCTTGGGCAAGTCACATGCTCTCAGCCTCAGGGGGAGGCAATGGCAAACCTCCTCTGAAAAAATCTTGCCACGAAAATCCCATGACTTGAAGACACACAACAAAAACGACAAAGACCACTCCAACTACTTCTGCAACGGGATAACGCCCACTGCCAACAACCCAGGTTCCAACTTCCCAAAAAGACACTTTTTCCAAAACTTTCAAACTCAGTAAATGAAGAAGTTGGGCATTCACTGGTGCAAACCCACACCCTGAGACGCATGATAGCCATCTTGCAGGGCTATCTTCACAGGAGGCCTCCCTAGATCTCATATAGATGAGTCTCTCTACATTTGCAGCTTTGACTTTTGCGGATTTGATCATTCACGGATTCTATTAATATGTTCTCTCTAGGAATATCTAAGTCCTCCAGCGCAACTCTAGGGTCAACTTTAACCAAAAGTCGCCCCGAAAGACCTAGAGATTCCTAGAGAGGACACTCTGCTAGGCATTTGTAGCTCCTCCGGCACAATTCTAGGGTCAATGTCTGGCAGATGTTGACCACAGAGTTGCATTGGAGGATCTAGAGATTCCTAGAGAGGACATTCCACTAGGCATTTGTAGCTCCTCCAGCGCAATGCTAAGGTCAATGTCTGGCAGATGTTGACCACAGAGTTGCGCTGGAGGACCTAGAGATTCCTAGAGAGGTGTTCTCTCAGGTCAAAACATAGTGTTTTTGTTATTTGCGGTTTTTCCACATTCACAGGGGTCCTGTGCCCCTAACCCCAGTGAATGTGGAGGGAGGAGCGTATTATTTTTTCTTGGGCCAAGGAGGTTGCATGCCATGGAGCCAACTTCTCCAGCGATGCCAATGCCTTGATGAAAAGGCCACCAAGAGCCAAGATCTTCCAGATGCTCTCCTTCCACCCGGCGGCTGTGAATCACCCCAAAGCCAGCCATCAGCCCCCAAAAAGCATCTCGGCTCATCCTCCAGAGCCAGCCATGCTCCCTGTTCATCTTCTCTTTCTCCCCCTTTCTGTATTCCCGAGTTGAGCATCCTTTTTATAGCCTAGTTGCTACGGGAACCGTGTTGTTGCTATGCGCGGAGGAGACTGGCGGCAACACTACCAAGAGGAGCTCATCTTCGGCGGAGGCAGGTACGGATGGGCCTGTTTTCACAGATGTAGCCATCCAGGGTGGAGTGGTTTTAGCATTGGACTAGGACCCTGGGAGACCTGGGTTTGAATCCTAGCTCGGCCATGGAAACCCATTGGACAAGTCACACTCTCTTAGCCTCAGAGGATGGCAGTGGCAACCCTCCTCTGAAAAAACTTGCCAAGAAAACCCTATACAGTAGACCCTCCACATTCGTTGGGGTTAGGGGCACAGGACCCCCGCAAAAGTGGAAAAACTGCAAATAAATAAATACTTTTATTAATATTGGATATATAGACAGACAGGCGGACAGAGGGCCAGTGTGGCATAGGGGTTTGAGTGTTGGGTTATGACTCTGGAGACCAGGGTTCAATTCCCACTCAGCCATGAAACCCACTGGATGACCTTGGCAAGTCACATACTCTCAGCCTCAGAGAAGGCAACAACAAACCTCCTCAGAACAAATCTTGCCAAGAAAACCCCCATGATAGGGTTGTCTTAGGGTTGCCATAAGTCGGAAACTACTTGAAGACACACAAAACACACACACACACAGAGGCCTCATTCCCACTATGTTATAAACCAGTTTGCTAACCGGTTTGAAGTGGTTTAAATGACCCTTGTTCGCACTTGAGCTGAATCGCTGAAGCAGTTTGGCAAGGGGCCCCCCTGCACTAGACCCATTTAACATGCATCTTTTTGACGCTCATTTTTTCCGTGACTTTTGCAATAAATCGATTCAGCGCAAGCGTGAAAGGGATGCGGATCGGAATCGATTTCCTATGACGTGATCAGCAATCAGCCACCCGCTGAAGAGGGTCCATTTTGAATCAATTCATTAGTCAATGTGAATGACAAGGGGGTTATTTTACAACAAGAAAATGCGATCGGGGCAAATGTAGTGTGAACCACACTCCACTGTCAAATCGATCCATCGATTTGGATCACATACTAATTTATTTGTAAGTAGGAATGAGGCCAGAATCAAAGAGGTCTGGTGCCACAACAAACTACCACGGCTCCATAGCATGGAGCCGTGGTAGTTAAAGCGGTATCAAACCGGATTATTTCCGCAGTGAGGATGCAGCCTGAGATGAATAAGAAAGAAGAGTATTTTTAGCTTTGCCATCACAGTATAGAATACCTTCCCCAAAGCGGTTAGTTGTGGGTCAACAACTCTATTATTTAGCAGACAGAAACATTTCTTAATTCACCCAGTCATTTTTACAGCTGAGATTTAAGTGATCAAATCTTAGCTTTTTAAAAACAATCTTCCGCCGTTCTCTTTGTTGTTCCATTTAACCACATTGATTTGATGTTAGACATGGTCCTGGCATATATTCTGATCAAGTATGGCACGTGAATGATCTTGAAAGAGAGAGAGAGAATTAGATCAGATTAGATTAGATTAGATTAGATCAGAACTAGATCAGATTAGATAGATATCCCTGCTGCTGTCTCCGGCAGGTTTTTAAAGACCTCTTCAACCATGACAGAGGAAGAAAGGGAACCTATCATATCATAAAACGAAATGTGTTGCTTCTTTGTTTGTTTGCGGTCTGTTTTTAGACTGCCCTAGATCCTGGAGGAACAATCCTAGATCGTAAATGATGTTGTTACTGTTGTTGTTGTTGTTGTGTGCCTTCAAGTCATTTCCAACTTATGGCAACCCAAAGGCGAATCTATCATGGCAAGATTTATTCAGAGGAGAAACATTTTTTGTTGCTGCTGCAATTGTCTTTGTACACAATTGTTTGTGATATTACAACATTAAAACAAATGGTTCTGGCATTCATAAGATCATTTTTTTAAAAAAGGCAGCAACAACAACAACAACACACAGGACTGGCTGGACCATTAAAATGTCTGAAAGAATAAAGAAGCTTTTCCCTGGCACCAGAAGTCTGGCAGAGACCATGCCACTCACATTTGTGTGCCACAATTGGGGCACCAGAAAAGAGATGGATCCTTTGGGTATTGCTGCTGTTGCTGTTATTGATGATGATGATGATGATGATGGCCAATATCCTACATCACAGTATGCATTTTGTAAATTTACTTTTTTAAATTCTAGATAGATAGATAGACAGATGAGAGAGACTAAAAGCTACCATACAAAAACTGTTGTTTGTTGTGTGCCTTCAAGTCATTTCCGACTTATGGCAACCTAAGGCAAAACTATCCTGGGGTTCTCTTGGCAAGCTTTGTTCAGAGGAGGTTTGCCATTGCCTTCCCAAGAGGCTGAGAGAGTGTGACTTGCCCAAGGTCACCCAGTGGTTTTTATGGCCAAGCTGGGAATTCAACCCTGGTCTTCAGACTCACAGTCCAGCACTCAGACCACTATGCCACACTGGTTCATACTACAAGCAAATAACAATAGCAATCCTAACATAACACAAAGCACTGGCATTTGATTTCCAGACACACCCCAAACCAATATTCCCCTATTACTAGACCTCCTTTAATTCATACTATACAAAACTTCTGCAATATAAGCAAACTCAGGTGCAAAACACACTGCAGAAATAATCCAGTTTGAGACCAGCTTAAACTGCCCTGGTTCAACGCAAGGGAAATCTGGGAACTGTCGTTTTGTGAGTCATTTAGCCTTCTCTGTCAGATTGCTTTGGTGCCACAATAAACTATGATTCCTAGGATTTCCTAGCACTTAACCAAGGCAGTTAAAGCGGTCTTACATTGGATTATTTCTGCAGTGTGGATTGGACCTCAGTTCATTTTACGAAACCTGCAAAAAGCAATAAGAGAACTAGAAAGGAGTGAGGAAGGGAAAAGGGCAATTCCACAAAGGGCCAGTCAGATATGTAGAATGCAAGAAAATAAGGAAAAGTTGAGAAGAAGCAAGGAAGCAATTTTGCTTTTCTACCGACATCCCTACAATGAAATGTTGCAACAAATTCGAGTTAACATCAATTCTTGCACCGTAACCTATAGTTACAAACAGTGGTATAGTGTTAAATTTTTAAACAAAGGCTGTTGTTGTGAAAGTCCCTCCAGCGACATCCCAAAAAGCTAATGACAGTCTTGCAGGACTTTTGTAAAGCTAAAGGGTTTTGCCAACGCTCAAGATCAAGCCACTCCAAAATACTTTGCATTGAACAAGAATCACCCAGCTAGGACTTTAAGGCTGCATCTACACTGCAGAATTAATACAGTTTGACACAGTTTTAAGCACTGCTATAGAATTCTGGGATTTCTGGGTGACCCATTGTGTGACTCTGGACAAGTCACACTATCTCAGCCTCTGAGGAGGGCAACGGCGAACCCCCTCTGAAGAAACTCAGTATGAAAACCCCATGATAGGGTTGCCATAAGTTTGAAATGACTTGAAGGCACACAGCAACAATAACGGCCAGAATCCTCCAGCCACAGTCCAGAGAAAGCAATTTGCCCAAGCCCTGTACAGAGTTTCCCATCGGAGAAATGGTCCCCTTGCAAGATCACAAGACGGGAGAGAGATGTACCAACCTCAGGATGGCTACTGGTGGTAAGAGTGGAGCATCAGTAGGAGACTTAACCCACTTCATCTCACGCTGTGGCTGCCGGAGGTTGTCCGGTGCATCAGAGGGACTTAGCAGGAGTGGAGAAAGTGCCCAGCACTGTCACCCTCCTAGAAAGGGAATACCAGGAACCCTTTTCTCCAACACAAACATTCCTGTAATTAACGTAATCGCCTCATTAACTGTATCTGGGCGAAACACCAATTAAAACATCTGGGAGGCTCATTCTACCAAAGGACAACAATGGGTCTCTGTTAACATTTTCTTCCTCTTTCCGATTGAGGGTTTGGAGCTTTTTAATAGCTGCTTGAAGCTGATTTGGGTGACTAACACACACACACACACAAAGGCACCCTTGCATGCACAAATGTGGTCTGCTCAGTCGTGGAAATCCAGACGGTTGCCTTCCAATGCTGAGGCTAAGGCCCACCTGGAGGAAAGACTAGGGGAAGATCCTTGTCCCAATATTAACTAATTACTAAGCTAATTACTAAACTAATTAATTATTTCCCCTCCTTTCTCACAGTGTCAAACACAAGACGGTGTACAACAGAGATCAAAACAGAAACATAGTTAAGAATCCAACAGGATACTGGAGATCCATTAAAAATAAATCAAATAAACAATCTAATTTAAAATGGGACTGAATTTAATTTATTTATTTTTAAAATGAGGAATGAAAAGTAGAGCACCCACCCATCTCCAAGAATGAGCCTATGGGTTCAGTTGCTACATGCACTGGATTCCTCCAATGTTATGTGCTGTTGGCTTTCTGGTTTATTTAACTATTTCAACTGTTAACTACTTTGACCACCCCGATATGCAATAACAATAACAATATGTGATATAATTTTAAATCAAATTAATTAATATCTATTTTTTTTTTTTTTACAGGCAGTGAGCAAACATTGAGGGATTTGACCTTTGGGAAATCCTGCTTACTTCTCTGGCTACAAAGATGTGCCAGGACCTTCATCCCTGGGCCAAATTGGATGACAAATGAAAGAACAACAAAATGTATGGGAGATATATACATATATATAAAACCTCCTGCTGATCTGCATTTAGAGTTGGCCACCAGTTTGGAAGGATCTGTTTTACTTTTTCACATTGAAAGGTCACTCTATACACCAAGTGCCACCAAGCCCAGGTTTGTCACAATGGGAGCACTTGGCAGCAGACTGCCATCATCAGCCTTAAATTTAGGGCCTGCATCCATGTATACAAAACATATTGCTCTGCATGTGCAGCTCCACACCTTCCCTCTCTGACAACTCTCAAACCCCCTGGGGTGCGGATATGGCTGTTAAATAGCCTGGGAGAGAGAGGAGATGGAGCAACAGGGATTGCCTCCCATTTCCACTGCAGTTCTCCAGGGGAAGGGGAACAAAGTCATTGTGTCTCTTCCCTCTGCCCACAGAACTGCAATGGGAAGAAGAGGCATTCGCTGCTGCTCCATGCTAGAGAACTGCAGTAAGAAGAAGAGACATTCACTGCTGCTCCATGCTAGAGAACTGCAGTGAGAAGAAGAGACATTCTCTGCTGCTCAATGCTAGAGAACTACAGTGGGAAGAAGAGGCATCCTCTGCTGCTCCATGCTAGTGAACTGCAGTAAGAAGAAGAGGCATTCCCTGCTGCTCCATGCTAGAGAACTGCAGTGAGAAGAAGAGGCATTCTCTGATGCTCCATGCTAGAGAACTACAGTGGGAAAAAGAGGCATTCTCTGCTGCTCCATGCTAGAGAACTACAGTGAGAAGAAGAGGCATTCTCTGCTGCTCAATGCTAGAGAACTGCAGTGAGAAGAAGAGGCATTCTCTGCTGCTCCATGCCAGAGAACTCCAGTGGGAACAAGAGGCATTCCTTGCTCCTCCATGCCTATCATCCCTTTCTTGGCCATTTAACAGTTGTAACAATGTCCCCACCACATCCCACACCCTGGAGATTGGAGATTGCTGGGGAACCTTTTCAATGAACCACAAGTAAGGTTGTCAACTGGAGACACTTCATGTACTTTTAATGGTTGTATGAAATAGGGGATTGGAGCAAGTGTTGCTCATCGTTCAACCAGGTAATAAGCAACACTTGCTGGAATTCCCTCCTCTGAACAACCATTAATGGTATAGGAGCCCTTTCTAGCTTTCACTCTGGTGACCCTAAACACAAGGAGTAATCATGAATAGCCCCTTGCATTCCAGTCAAAATTAGATGTACAGTTATGTGCACAGGTTGAGTCTTCCTTATCCAAAATAATTGGGACCAGAAATGTTTTGGATTTTGGAGTTTTTCAGATTTTGGAATATTTGCATTTCCTAAGGAGCTCTCTTGGAGACAGGATTCAAGCCTAAACACAGAATTCATTTATGTTTCATATATACCTTATACAGATAAGCTTTTATACTTAATGTTTTCAAATAATTTTGTGCATGAAACAAAGTTTGTGCACACTGATCTATCAGAAGCAAAGGTGTCACTATTTCAGCCAGTCATGAAAAACGCTTTGGATTTTGGAATATTTTGGATTTCAGCATTCTGGATAAGGGAGAGTCAAGCTGCACTTATATCACTAACCCGATTATAGCCTGATTCTCCAAGGACCAGTCATGTCTGATAAAGGTATCTCTAAACACAGATGTCTCTCATTCACACTTTACAGCTTTTAGTCTACTTTACAAGGTTTTTTTGTGTGTTTGGAGGGGGGATTAAAGTCTCCAAGCAGCCGAGCAAATTTCTCGCCGTTTTTTTAACTGCCTTAAAAAACCCACCTAATGAATGATTTAGCATTAAGAAAAACCGTCTTCATGCTCTCTGCTGAAGCCTCAAAGAGACATCTTCACTGAGGTTTCGCACTACCCGCATTTATTTAATTTTAATGATTGATCAATTAAAAGCCAGACAGTTAATCTATAAAAAGAATGGGCTGACAGCCTTAGTTAACTTGTTTTACATATTGTTTGGTGCCCAAAGGCTACACAGCTACATTTCATGGCACCAGCTTTCTTGCTTAGACAAACACCTACCTCAAGGAATAGCAGGAGTCTTTAATGTACCACACTGCTCTTTGTTAGTGACAGTTCAAGATATTTTCTCCTCCAGGTGGGAATTAACTGTTACATCCACCATGTCCGCTTGCACATTTAGAACGTGGCCTTTTCTAGTTTTCCCTCCAGAGACATTGCATAGACTCCACACAGATTCCCTATCTCTCCCATGAAACTGAATTCTGAAGCACTTGTTCCCAGGAAAAGATCCACATGGGAATCAGAAAGCTAAAGAAATGGGGAGGTTGAGGAAATGAAATTATAAGGGAGAGAGAATCAGGAAGGAAGAGAAAGGGGTTTGTGGCGTGGATGAGAAATGGTTTTTTCAAAAATTCATGTAGCTGAGATTATATAAGGGAAATACAAAGGGGGAGTGAGAGAAAAGGTCTTGTGGGGTGGGTGAGAAATGGTTTTTTTCCAAAAAATCAAGCAGCTGAGATTATATAAGAGAGAAAGCAAGGGAAAACAAGAGAAAAGTTCTTGCAGGTGGGTGAAAAATGGGGTTTTCAAAAATTCCAGTAGCTGTGTCCTTCTTTCTGTACTCAAGAAAAGGACAAGATAGGAGGTAAGGAAAATCATGGATGACATTTTTCAGCTTTCTGAGGATCAGATAGCTGCGAGGGGGTGGGGAATATCCATGTTTTTCCTTACCCCTTACTTGTCTTTTTCTTGAGTACAGAAAGAAGGACACAGCTACTGGGATTTTTGAAAACCCCATTTCTCACCCACCCACAAGAACTTTTCTCGTGTTGTAATTTTTCTTGAGTGTAAAAGTTTTTCTCATTTCTATGTTTAAAAAAAAGAGTTGAATTATACTCTTTATAATATGATTAACTAAACACATAGACCCTTATCTAACTTTCTGCCCTCTGCTTGTTATTCTGATCACTCAACAAACCAGTAACAACGGTCTCCATTAGCGATTGCTGAAGACCATCAAAGGAGATCTGTTGGATCCCACCAAGGCTTGACTACTCTGACATTCTTTCCTACAGTGGTCAAACAGAAGCCTCTAAGGAAATCTACAAGCAGGACATGAGTGCGAAAACTTCCTCCCACTCATGTTCCCCAATAACCAGCATTCAGAAGAGTAGTGGTTCTGAAGGGGAAAAGACTATAGAGCCACCAGAGCAACCGTTACTATTCCCTATAAATATGTGTGGTCCTTTTTTCAAGTCATGCAAAGTGATGATCCTCAGGAAATGTAGTAGCGAATCCCACAATCCTGCGACTCCTTCTCTCTGTTAAATTTATATCAAGGAGCCCTTCTAGAGTTAGTGAACAATAATAAAATGCAGATAAAACATTGTCGTCGTGTGCCTTCAAGCCATTTCCAACTTATGGCAACCCTAAGGCAGTGTTTTTATTATAGAGGTTTATGGGTGATTTGATAATTTATAATGATATTTGACATGCTGTTATATTTATATGGTTCATTTTGGGGGAAATAATAAAATATTTAAAGGAATTTTGGCTCTATATGCATTATTATGATTAAGATATTTTTAAAAAATCAATGTTAAAAAAATCAGTTTAAAAAGTAAATAGATACTGTGCATGCAAAGGGATTCTTCCTTGTCTCTGCCTTGAATCTCCCGCTGTTCAGCTTCATAGAATGACCCTGGGCTGTGCAGTTCTTATCACTGTACAAAATTGTTTCCAGGTCTACCTTTCTCATCTTTCTTTCTAAACTGAAAAGCCCCAGATGTTCTAACCTTTATGCTTCTTGATCATCTCTGTGGCCTTTTTCAGCACCTTTTCCTCCTCTACAATGTCCTTGTTGAAGTGCAGTCACCAGAATGACATACAAGGGCTGGCATACTGTTTGTGACTTATAAAGGCATAAATCTAGCATAACGCTTATATACCTCTCTATTTTTTTCCATTGCAGAGGTCAGATCTTTCTACCAACCATGCATTTTATTTTATTTATATCCTTCCTTTCTCCCAATAATGGACCCAAGTCAAAGTTAAAAGAAAGTACAGCTAAAACTATGTCCAGTACAAAATAATAATAATAATAATAATAATAATAATAATAATAATACAAACCATCACATTAAACCCATGGAGTTAGAATAGTATTTTTAAAAGGCAGTTAAAAGATGATGATGATGATGATGATGATGATGATGATGAGTTGCCATAGTGAAAACTGGAGAGGGCTCCCGTACTTAAATAGCAATGTAGAAGAGAGTTTCAACATGTGTTGAGAGTTACCTGGTTGCATGACCAACAACCCCTACTGAAATTCTCTCTTCTACACAACAGTTAAAGGGTCAAGAGTCCTTTCTGGTTTTCAGTCCGGCAACCCTAATAAATAGACTAAAACATTAAACAAGTGGACAAGCTAAAAATAGGTTAAAAGAGCTTAAAACCATGTGCACAAACATTTACTGTACCAGATAGGCCAGAACTGAGACTTGGTGTTCCCAACTCATTCTAAAACTGAACTCCACCTCAACTTATGCCCCAAGGATTTCAGAACCAGGCAGATTGCTTTTGGGAAGTAATGTTAGAAAATTTCTCCTTTTTCCCCAGGTGGGAAAAATTAGAAATGCTAACTCAACATCTTTCCCATGCTATGTTTTGGGAGATATTGCAAGGTGACATGCCTGGGACCTCGATTTGCTCAAGCAGCCCAGAAGACAAAGCTCTGGAAAACGGATAAGAAAGCATTATCCGGCACTGCAGTATTGTCCAACAGAAAGAGAAAGGATTATACACACAGTTTGGTTTAATTTCAAACAACGAAGCACCCGGGCTGGCGGGATTAATGCCCATTTGACTCACAACAAAAGAGGAGGAGGCAAAGAAGAGAGGGAGGAATTAGTCCAAATTAAACGGCTCTTTTCTCATTAATTTGCAGGCTGGCTTCCAAAGTGGATTGGGAATTAGCAAGGGCTCATTAAAGAGGCGTGGGGTTTAATACCCTCCGACACAGCAGGACGCTCCGCACTGGAGAAATGGACATCTTTGCAAGGCCTGGGCCAGAGGTGAAAGGGTTTTGCTTTCTCATTTTGGGCGGTTGTCCCAAATGACCATAGAGGAGTCTCCGGGAACCTCCTTGTAGAACAGAAGAAGACAATGTGGAACCACCCACAATCCATGCTGACAATATCTTCCAAACCACTGTCTTTCTGGTAGAGTTCCCAGATCTCAAGGACTCAAGAGTTGGGTGCTGTACTCCAGTCCTCAGGGTAAGAGCGCCGGCTTGAAAAGTGTAGGTCAGATTCTACATTCCTTTTATTTGAGAGCCATACTCTGTGCCATTGTGGTTGATGCTTAATGATATCACCAAAGATGCCCCTTATAACATCCTGCCCTATGAGGAGAGACTTAGGGAGCTGGGTATGTTTATCCTGGAGAAGAGACAGTTAAGAGGAGATATGATAGCCCTGTTGAAGTATTTGAAGGGGTGCCATATTGAGGATGGAGCAAGCTTGTTTTCTGCTGCTCCAGAGAATAGGACCCGGAGCAGTGGATGCAAACTACAGGAAAAGAGATTCCACCTAAACATTAGGAAGAACTTTCTGACATTAAGAGCTCTTTGACAGTGGAACAAACTCTCTCAGAGCGTCATGGAGTCTCCTTCTTTGGAGGTTCTTAAACAGAGGCTCGATGGCCCTCTGTCAGGGATGCTTTGATTTCCTGCATGGCAGAGGGTTGGAGTGGATGGCCCTTGGGGTCTCTTCCAACTCTAGGATTCTATGATCACCAAATTGCCAGAAGAGTGTTTTGTTGCAGTTGGGATGGGTTTGGGTGATCTCGTTCAACATAAGAATAAGAATAAGGAGGAAGAGACCTATGCATTTTGCATTTTTTTAAAAAAAGAAAATGTGTGGATGAAGAAATGGGGGAAACCAGTCTGAAGCAATGTGCTATAACATTAAATGCAGCTGTTTGAATCTGCATTCACTGTCAATCTGGATGAGTCCAGAGAGAGGTAGCCGCTAACACATGATGTGTCCATAATGGCTAACTAGCAGCCCTGGACACCTGGAAGCCAGCTTTAGGGACTTCTGTAACTAAGTTTATGGATCTTTTCTATGACCGTATTCCTGCACAGATCACCTGAAAACATCAAGTGTAATTATTTTTTCCCCTTTTTATTTAATTACCAACTCTGCAGAATAGTTGCTCCCTTCCCTTAGACACGACCTCTGTGCCAATCCACTGCACTCTGCCAGTAAAAATACCCGATCTTCTTCCAGATGCGTCATAAACACATCTACTGCATACAAAAAAGAAATGGAGTTGGGAGCCAGGGAAGAGGAGCTGGTTTAAACGCCTCTTCTCCAGGATTGCCAGAAAGTGCAGGTATAATCTAGGCTCTGAGTGCATGTACCTTCAAGTCGCCTGACAACTTACAACAACCCCACAAATTTCATAGGGTTTTCTTAGGCAAGGAAGACTCAGAATTGGTGTTGCCAGTTCCTTCCTCTGAAATACAGATTACAGCACCTGGGATTCATTGGCAGTTTCCATCCAAATACTAACCAGGCTGACTCTGTTTAGCTTCCAAGATCAGATAGGATATTGTGTTTTTGGCATGTTTAGACCCTGCAAGAGGTAAATTTGGACCTTTCTCCCACTGTTTGCCCAGAAAGCCCAAGCTCCAGCTGTGCAAAACAAGGCAACTAGATGCAAGCAGCCAGAGCCCTAGAGAACTTGCCAAGTCTGACAGCATCCTTCATTAACAGCCCCAGAGTGACTCCGGTCCAAACCACACTGCAGAAATAATCCAGTTTGAGACCACTTTAACTGTCCTGGTTTTGCATTGGCAAAAACTGGTCTGAATGCAAAAGACGAATGGTACAGAAGATTATAGTCCGTCTCTTTCACAATACCTTATGGGTATTGGTGCACCAGGCTGTTTCAGTTCAAGCCATAATATAAAATGCATGTGCACTGCAGAAATAATCCAGATTAACACCACTTTAACTGCCCTGGCTCAGTGCTAGGAAATCCTGGGGATTGTGTTTATGGTAGCACCAGAGCTCTATGATAGAGAAGGCGAAATGTCTCACCAAACGACAGTTCCAGAAATCACTAGCATTGAGCCAGGGCTGTTAAAGCGGTCTCAAACTGGATTATTTTTGCAGTGTGTTTTGGACCTCCAGTCTCACTCCTGGGAGAGTGTTGCAAAGGAATCATTCAGAAAGCAAAAAGTACATAGACTCAGGAGGGGAAGATTATGGGAGGCCAGCATTTATAGTCTGGGGAATGGACAAGAGCCACATCGGCCTTGGGGTGATGGCACAAAATACACCAGGGGTGGAAGATGGATAGAGGATCGCCTCTCTTCTTTCTTTCTTTTTTTATTTTTTCCCTTCCCCTTTTCGGCCTCAGGAGAGAAAGGCGTGAAATGCATTGCTTTCACGCCTCCTCCGAGGCGATTCTCGCACATATTCATCTGCTGCTGAGTAGCAGATTGGGACTTGTTACGAGGACATGCGGTGTATCAAATTTGGATTTTGTTGGCACAAAATTATCCGCGCAGCAGGGGCCCTGTTCTGCATTTCGGCACACACGTGCAAAGCAAGGCACTATCTAGCTACCTATCTACTCCTTTCCGGAAACAGTTCAAGGAGCCGTAGGCTTTCATGGCCGGCATCCATAGTTTTTTGTGGGTTTTTCGGGCTGTGTGGCCATGTTCTAGAAGAGTTTCTTTCTGACGTTTCGCCAGCATCTGTGGCTGGCATCTTCAGAGAAACCTGGAGCCTTTCCTTTGGAGGATTGTTCATGCTACGCATAGGATGCTTTGCTAGTTTTTTACCTGTACAAGTACAGGTGCCCAATATATTTCCAGGGTCAGAGTTTAAGAAAGGGGGATTCTAGTCCAAACAAGAGAACCAGCTCGGCATAATGGTTTTGAGCATTGGACTAGGAGACTGGGAGACCAGGGTTCAAATCCCCGCTCAGCCATGGAAACCCACTGTGTGACCTTAGGCAAGTTGCACTCTCTCAGCCTCAGAGGAAGGCAAGGGCAAAGCCCTTCTGAACAAATTCTGGTATGAAAACCACATGATAGGGTTTGCTTTAGGGTCACTATAACTTGCCTTGAAGGCAAACAACAACAACAGCAACAACCACAAAGTCCAAATAAAGGGATTTTCCAAAGCTCTGCCCAAGTTACAGAGTTAAATTTATAGGCAATGCAGGGTTTCTTTCCACATTGGTCCAATCCCACAAGAAACAGTCATCTCTAATTCCAATTCTAGATCTATCTGCCTGCCTGTCTGCCTGTCTATCAATCAATTAATCCATTTATTTCTCTATTTAATTTAAACCTACTTTTCCTTCTATGCTATCTGTTGTTGTTGTGTGCCTTCAAGTCACTTCTGACTTATGGCAACCCTAAGGCAAACCTATCACAGGGTTTTCTTGGCAAGTTTTTTCAGAGGAGGTTTGCCATGGCCATCCCCTGAAGCTGAGAGAGTGTGACTTGCCCAAGGTCACCCAGTGGGTTTCCATGGCCGAGCTGGGATTCAAACCCTGGTCTCCAGAGTCCTAGTCCAATGCTCAAACCATGATGCCAGGCTGGCTCTCTCCTAGGCTGTATAGATACAAAACCAAACTGTGCCACAACACAGTTGGGCAAAATCGTAGGCTACCAATGAAATAAAAGCAAAAGCCTATAGAAGCAGTGGCCCCGTCTAAAAATGAAACACCATTAATGCTTTTAAGGATTCCGAACAACAACATGTGGTATGGATTCACACACATAATAGTCTTTCCTTGTGAAGGGAAGGGTGTATGAACAAGGACAGTTGAAAGATGACTCTCACTCATAAACCCTGTCTATTGCAGTGTTTCAACTCATATATGTACAGAGCTGGGGAAAATCCCTCTCCTTTTTTATGGACTACAACTTCCATAATCCCCAGGCATCTTCATCATCATCATCATCATCATCAACAACAATGAACACCCAGGAATTTTTCCTAGCTCTGCACCTATATTGCAAAAGATCCAGAGGATGCTCTGTACAGGATTTGACCACAACCAATCTCCAAGTCCAATTTATTTTGAATATGCATGTAATAAGTAAATATCCTCTCATCAACCTTGATTGATTGATTGATTTCTTTATCCTGGCACAGGGCTAATGGCTAACTGAATGTCTCTGGGAGCTCACAAGCAGGGCATGAAAATATCTTTTAAAATATGGATATGATATACTGCCTCTGATCATGGAAGCTTCATCTGCTTAACTTGGTTTTCATTGAAGAGCTGCTTAACCAAGGACTGGGGAATCTTTAGTCTTCCAGATTTTTTTGGCATATAACCCCCCCCCCCAATCCTTTGCCACTGGCCAAGTTGGCTGGACTCCTGGGAGCTGAAGTCTGAAACATATGGAGGGGCAAAACATTCCCACCCTTGACTTAGCAAATATATCTTCTATTCCCAGGGCTTGGACTGTTACATAAAGGAACTAGTTACTTTCCTCATGATTCTGATTACCCAACAAGTCACTATTTCTTAATGTGAATGCAGTCCAGAAAGGCAATTCATTGAATCACATGTTACCAGCAAGTTATAAAACCCACTGCAGAAATAATCCAGTTTGAGATCACTTTAATTCGGCGCTAGGGAATCCTGGGAACTGTAGTGTGTGGTGACACCAGAGCTCTCTGACAGAGAAGACTACCGTAAATGTCTCACACAACTACAGTTCCCAGAATTCTCTGGAATTGAACCAGGGTAGTTAAAGTGCTGTCAAACTGGATTATTTCTGCAGTGTGTTATGGACCATGGTTGTTACTATTGGGTCATTGGAAAATACAGGGAAATGCTCTCTGGTCCCCCCAAGTGGCCAATTCTGATATTGCACCTTAAAAATTCAAAAGATATTACAGTATAAAGGAATTTCCCCCTCAGCTGTAAGCAGCCACCCATGGGACCCTTCCTTTTCTCCCTACCTTTGCTAAGACTGAGCCAACATGCAGAGCTAGTAATCATAGAATTATAGAATCATAGAGTTGGAAAAGACCACAAGGGCCATCAGCCCAATCCCTTGCCATGTAGGAAAACATAATCAAAGCAAATACAAAGCAGGAATATATAATCAAATTTAGAATTTTAAATTTTAATTTTTTTAAAAAAATAAAATTTAAAAATTTTATTCTTTTAAAATATTCTATACAAATATCACAACTTACCACCTGGAACTATGTACCTACAAATACATTCAGGCTGGGTGTATGATGTTATAATTTAAAAGCATAATTTTACTTTTGCTAGTTGTTTATGGCACAACTGTTACCATTATATTCAAATATACTGGTGCCACAAGAGACTACATTTCCCAGAAATCCATCGCATGGAGCCGTGGCAGTTAAAGCAGTGTCAAACTGGATTATTTCTACAGTGCGGATGCAGCTATATGTGAAAGGGGCTCTATTTTTTGGCAGCTAGAGCTCACTAAAGTGGCGGTGCTTTCCTCCTGAAAGCATCTTGAATCTCAGCATGAGCTGCAGTTATGCAGAAACATAATCAGAGAGTCTGAAGAAGCCCCTGTTTCTTCCACTTCAGGTGCATAGAATTCCTAGCCCTATTTCTATATTTCTACTTCTTTTTCCCCTAGAGGGAAATTTGCTTTTCTCACAACTACAGAACAAATATGTCACCGATGGTAGCAAAACCCATCTTTCCAATGGCAGCTTGACATCTGCCATGTTTCCAAGAAAAATGAGTGCCACCCAAACGGTCTGGAGCTAGAATCGGAGGTCATCCTCTGATTCATCTCCCTATTTCCCTCTTCCTCACCCCAATATCACATATATTTTATCACACAGAAATGGCTTGAGGATTTTGACCATGATCCCCCTGGATTTCCCCAAAGCCCCTCAGGCACAACGATGCAAGCTCAGAATATGGATTTTAATTTGTAAAAATGCAAGTAGCAATTTAGGTACCTAGGTACCCAAGAGAGGGTAGGTGCCTTTTTCCTCCCCACTTCCTTTTAACAAAACACCTCTTATATTTTCCCTAGCAGTATAATGGGCAGAAATTCAACAGGTGCAGATTTGTTGTTGTTTCTGCTAATGGAACTGGCAAAACCTGGGGGATTCCTGGTTTGTCTATATTGCTCACATTGGAACAGCATACTAGCGGATACTTTTAGGACGTGAAATGCAATCTAGCCATTTGCACCCTCTCTCAAATGCTTGCACCAAACTGGTCTGAGCAATGCCTTCTTAACTGAATTAATTTTATTTATATCCCAATCTTCCTGAAAGGAGCTCAAGGAACCACATGCGGCATTCTCTCATTTTATCCTCACAACAATCCCGTGGGTAGTCTTATAGCATCAGTACTGTATTAGGACTTGGAAGCTGATGAACTACCTGGCTATGTTTGCCAACTAAGCCTGCGTCCGCTCTGCAGAAATAATTCAGTTTTGACACCCCACTTTAATTGCCAGAGCTATGGAATTCTGGGAATTGTAGTTTTCTGAGACATTGAGCCTTCTCTGTCAGAGAGCTCTGGAGCACACCAAACTACAAATCACAGGATTCCATAGTACTGAGCTATGGAAGTTAAAGTGGTATTAAATGGGATTGTTTCTGCAGTGACGATGCAGCCTATATTAAAGTTTGAACTGAAGCAGCCTGGTATACCAATACCCATAAATTATTGTGACAGATTATATTCTTCTCAACCATTCATCTTTTGTATTTAGACCAGTTTTTGGCAACCCAAGGCCCATCCAATGGGTTGGATCGCAACTCTCATAATCCCCTGCCAGCTATAACCAGAATACCAGAATCAACACTCAGAATCTTTCTGATGCCTTCCAGATGTGTTTCGCTCCTGTTCTCAGTATAATGAGATTTTTACTCTAGTTCTCAATTCTTGGAGTTGTAATCCAACACATCTGGAAGGTGATGGGTTCAAATAGGCTGAACTACTCATAGAGCAAAAGGCAAAAGAAGTCCCTTCCTCCATTATACAGATGGGAAACTGGAACCAAGATGGCTTTCAGAGCACTGGAGTTGCTAAGCTTTCATTACTGGGGGTCCTTTCATATTGCACAGTTATAGCACTATGATTCCACTTTAACTGCCATGGCGGCATCCTATGAAATCCTGGGCTCTGTATTTTTGTGTGACACTAGCACTCTCTGGCAGAAAATTCCAAATATTTTCTCCCTAAGCTACAAATCTCGGGGTACTACGGCAGTTAGAGTGGAATTATAGTGCTATAACTGTGTAATGTGAAAAGGCCTCTGTGACCCAACATCATCACTGCACTTTGGATGGAGAGCATCCAAAAAGGCATTGGAAGCGGCAGGAGGAAAAAATCCCTTTGCAAAACAATCTTCACTTCTTCCAAATTAAGGAACTCAGAATGGAGGTGCAAGCATCCCCTTGCTGCCAGAGAGAAGAAATCCTGGATCTAGAAATGGGGACGCCAAACGTTCCTTCTGTATTTATTATTTAGCATATTTCAAACATAGTTTTCAGACAATCATACCTCCATTTTCTTCCAGGTCTTCCCCTTGTAGTGTGTTCTGCGTGAGAATTATCCTCATCCTTAGGATGTACAGCCAGCCTTTTCCTCAAGATTAGGACTCAAGGCAGCTTATACATTAAAATGGTTACCATACAGTTACATTATGCAAAAATTCACAAGAGGTAGGTGAAATGTATGGGAATTGGGAGTCAGTACATGCCAGGCCATGTGCAGATGCACAAAATGCGTCCAATACCAAACATAGGGGCATCTCCTGCCCCAAAGATGCCCCTTAGTATCCTAATTCCCAGTAGACCTCCAAGTTGGGAAGAGGGTGGGATGGTGATAGTGGAAACCATGAATAAAGAGAAAGCAAAACTATATTTTGATGGTGTACAGTAGCACATCAAATCTGTTACTATCTGTTACTACTTAAGGCTGCTAAGCACCATGCGCACAATCTTTGAAAAGGTGGGTTTTTAAAGCGGTATATAAATGAAGCTGCTTTGCTTTTTAAAAAAAATTAATTCAGTTCCCTTGATTTTTAAAATTAAATTAATTCAAGGAAGCAAGGAGGAACATGTGTCTTCCACCCTACCCTCCTAAAGAATAAATGCTGGGAATTCAGACATCTTGCAGGTTCCTGTTTGGCGTGCGTTTTGGTCAAGCAGAAGTATCACCCACAAAATTGCAAGAGGAAGCACACATCCAGGGGATCTATGGATGCCTTCCTTCCTCTCCGCTCTTACATTGGGATCCGGCACATGAGATGGTAAGGCAGCTAAATCCTTTTTTTTAAAGCCCCCTGATGCTCTTGAATTGCTTTCCCCCCCTTTCCTCCAAAAGCCCAGAATTCAGATCCTACCAAGTGCAGGAGCACCCTCAAAATGTGCAACTTTGGGCCATAGGAAAATCCTATTTGTAGATGGCTCCATTCTATCCCATGATCATCATCATCATCATTTTACTCATTTCATTTTTGCAGTCTTTAGGGGATTAATCCTGCCTGTCCACATTCCCTGAGCACACCAGCCTGACCTGGTTTAAATGGGCAAAGGGGTCTTAAGATGCCACCTTCCCCTGGCAGAGCTCTCCTGCTCTTTTCCTTAGGATGCATGCCCACCTGGCATGATCTATGGAGGATGGGGGCCCAAAACACCATGCCCAGGCTATCCTCTCTTCCCCATCTCCCTCCACCATCACCCCCCCACTTGGTGCCAGGATGGCCTTTCCTCCTGAGGCAGTGCCTTTAACAGGCGTCGCTCCGCTGGAGTGATCCCTGGATTGGCACCCGTTGTGGATTCGGATCAAGAGGCTGGCAGAGATGGCAACACACTGAGGGTGGGGGTATGGGGTTTAAATCGGATCGGGGGCAATGAGAAGAAAGGAGACCCCCACACACACACACACACAAACCCCAAAATGCAAGGTGGCACAGCTATACCCCAAAGAGGAGGCAATGGCACAGGTTGGGTTTGATCTGGAGCAAGAATAGGAAAGGAGGAAAGAGGGGGGGGGGGGATAGGAAGAGGCAAAGGGTTACACCATCTCTTCACACACACACACACACACACACACACACACACAACTCCATGCACATACCTTCTTCCACTGGGTGTGAAACCCCTTCAGTGCCCCAAAGTGGCAAATGGTGCCAACCAGTCTCACTTCCTGGCCATGGTGCCCAACCAAGAGCGGTTCTCTTTCTGGTCGGTGGTTGTTGGATGGAGGGGGGTTCCTGCTGGTCCAAAGGAAAAAGGGGTTTGGCTAGAGGATGGGGATGGGGGGGGTCAAGCCTCCAGGAAAGGCTGATCTGAAGGGAAGAAGCCCCTCTATCAACCCCAGAGAGAGAGAAAGAGAGAGAGAGAATGAAAGAGAGAGAAAGAGACTCTCCCTGCTTTCCAGCCTAAAGAGAAAGAGAGTGCGCCTCTGGTGTGAAAGGAGGAGAGAAGAGAAGAGAAGAGAAGAGAGGAAAGGAAAGGAAAGGAGAGGAAAGGAAAGGAAAGGAGGGGCATTGCTGGTACAGGAGGGGGAAGGAGGAGGCTGGGGGGGGCAGAGAAGAAGGGAACTCTGGGGACCCACACAAAACAGCTGGAAGAGGGGCTGAGGTGGGGGGCAAGGATGCCAGCCAGCAAGCTGGCACCCCTCCAGCTTCCCATTTGGGGCAGCTCAAAGGCTGGGGTCTCCCATACAAGATGACCAGAGATCCTCTTTTTCCAGGACATGTCCTCCATTTCAACTTCCTCTCCTGGAGGAGTTGCCAAAATGCCCTCCATTCGGAGCAGGACTAAGAAGCCTGCGTTTATGGTCCAAAAACAGACTGCAGAAATGATCCAGTTTGAGACCACTTTTAGCTGCCCTGGGCTCAGTGCTAGCTAGGGGATCCTGGGCATTGTGGAGACGTGGAGCCTTCCTTCTCTGGTGCCACGATCAACTGCCCTTCTTCTCAAGATTCCCAGGGCACCAGGGTAAAGCGCTCTCAGACCGGATCCTTTCTGCAGTGTGTTTTGGAGCTACATTTCTGAGAGTGTAGTTTTGGCATGCCCTCCATTTTTCTTGAATGTCCTACATTTTGTGGTTAGGACATCTGCTCCCATAGCCTGGCCAATTTGACACAGGAAGAAGGGCTGAGGATGCCCAGCCAGGACCCATGCCCTCTTCCCTTAAAGGAGGATGCCAACTTGGCTCTACTTGGATGTTGGAAGAGTTGGGGTTGGCCTTTGCTTTCCTAGGGGCCCAGAGAGTCCCCACTTTATTGCTTCTTGTCATCTGGGGTCATCTCCAACATCCAAAAGCTAACTGTTTTGATACGGTCAACTGACTAATCAATACATTCGTTAACTAACTAACTATAGCATCCAAAATCCACAAAACAGGGATGCCTTTACGGAGCCAACCAAAATGCACAAAATGCATGGTGCAAGCTTTCGAAGCTCCACCAGCTTCTTCATCAGGCAAAGGTGTTTTAAAAACCATACAGGAAAGGGAAATTATGTTAGTCCTAAGCCTGCATTTTGTCAAGATGTGGCCGTCCTCCGTTCAGGTGAGGAAATAAAAAATTAAGTTCCATTAGCAAGACAAAAAGAGATGCTCCTCTTGAGATCCAACTTGCTTCCTTCCTCTGTGAAGCTTACAGGCTCCTTTTTTAGGCAGAGAGCACTGAATTTCTAATTTCATTTCATTTCATTTCTTTTCTGGAATACCCACATAGGCAGAAAGAAGAGGGACCTACCTGCATGAATGTCCTCCTGCACCCCCTGAACTAAGAACAGCAACCTCTTGACTAAATGCAGGCTTGGGACTATCATCATCATAGTTTTTTCTCTCCTGGATTTCCCCCCTCCTGTATGATTTTTATTTAAACACCTTTACCTGACAAAGAAGCCAGGGGAGCTTTAAACACTTGCAACCTGTATTTTCCACTTTTTGGTTTGCCCCATTAAGGTAACACTGTTTTGTGGATTTGGGATGTTATTGTACTTGTGCTACATGGCCAACACAGCTACCTCTAGATATGTTTTCATCCATGTGTCATTTCCAAAACAGTGAGTGGATAGACTGGAATGATGATCTCATAAGTGAACACTCCCCCATTGCAATGTAGGGTATGTAAAAGCTGGATTTGTGTATTTGTGTGTAAGGGAGCTGTTTCTCTTGCAGGATCAGAGTTGTCCACCACCACAATGCACAGCCTCTCTCACCTATTTGTTCACAAGTCACCCAGAAACTGTTGCTGATGCGCCTTCTTCCTCCAGTGGAGGCTGGAAACCGAACAAGACATTTCAGCACCGGCTGTCAGTGGACAGCTCCCCTGTTCAGGACAGCTTAGAAATGGTGTGTCTGTTGTGTGCATTCCCAATAAATAGCCATCCAGACTTTGTTTAAATATCTCCGAAAGAGGAGACTCCACCACTCTCCAAGGGAGCATGTTTCGTCCTCAAACAACTCAGGAAGTTCTTCCTAATGTACTCTTTTCCTGTAGCTTGAATCCATTGCTCCATGTCCTATTCTCTGGAGCATCAGAAAACAAGCTTGCTCCATTCTCAATATGACATCCCTTCATATATTTAAACAGGGCTCTCATATCCCCTCTCAACCTTCTCTTCACCAGGCTAAACATACCCAGCTCCCTAAGCTGCTCCTCATTGGGCACGGCTTCCAGATCTTTCACCATCTTGGTCTCCTACTTGCCATTCCTTCCTTTGCCCCTCTTTCTACCATAGCCACCTCTCTCCCTATTTCTATTTTCTCTCTTTCTCACTGCCACTGTTGCTCCTCTATTCTCCTCTACTTATTGGACAACCAGTAGTAGAAGCAATCACTTTTGCCAGATGTTTGAATGGATTCCTTTGCAGAGAACCATGAGTAAGTATGCCAAGGCCACAGGTTATCAATTTCTGCTTTCCAGCTTCTGCCCTCTATGGAGAAGGGGAACACGGGGGGGGGGGGGGGGTACCAGTGTGGTGGAAATGGGAAGGAATTGTATTTTTAAGGAGCTTCTTTGCTCCTTAGTACTTGGGACCTGACCAAAACTACACAGGAGGGAGCAAGTGAATTTGCTTAAAATAAAATCCAAGATGCATTTAGAGGGACCAGTTTTTTTAATGCACACAGTTAAAAGAAATTCTGAAAGGTAAGTACTTTTTGTTGGGCTGTGGCAGAAAAAAGGCAGATTCATACCTCCCTAATGTTGATGAGTCAAAAGATAAGGCCTAGTCAGTGGTCCTGCCCAAATATATAATTTTTTGCTCCATGACACACACACTTTTAAATGGTTTTTAACCAAGCTTGTAACTACTCTGGTTACTCTACAATGGGGTAGGAATTGTGTGGTCCTTTGGGTGTTATTGGACTACAACTGCAGCAGAGCCAATGAAGAAGGATGCTGAGAGCTGCAGTCCAACATCTGGAAGACTGCACAATTCTCCACCTTGACCTGCATCAGACTTAGTGTAAACTCATCAACTAAATTAGTTACTAATGTATGTTCCATTGATTTTATTACACCTAGTCTAAGGATGACCAACTGGTTCTAACCCTCTCTGTCTGATGACGGTTAGACCTCACCTGGAATACTGTGTTCTGGGCCACAACAGTTCAAAAAAGATATTGGCAAACTGGAATATGGCCAGAAAAGGGCAACTAAGATAATCTGGAAACCAAACCCCAGGAAGAATGAGAGCGCTGGGGAAGACTGAGATATGATAGCCATCTTCAAATGCCTGCAGGAATGTCCTGAAGAAGAGTTAACTTGTTTTCTGCTGCTCCATAGACTAAAACATGAGTCAATGGGTTCAAATTACAAGAAGAGATTTCACCTAACCATTAGGAAGAATTTCTGTACTGTAAGAGTAGATTGACAGTGGAATGGAAGCAGAATTCAAAGATATAACCATGTTAGTCTGTAGAATCAGTATGTAGAGAGATCATGTAGCACCTTTTGCATCTGAGGAAGTAGACTGAAGTCTATGAAAGCTCATGCTGCCAACTTCTTTATTTCAGTTAGCCTCAAAGGTGCTACAAATTCTCTCTACATAGTCACAGGGAGGGTTATGGATTCTCCATCTTTGGAGGTTTTTAAAGAGAGATGGGATGGGCATTTTTCAGGAGTGCTTTAGTTATGTATTCTTGCATGGGAGGGGGTTAGATAGCCCTTGGTATCCCTTCCAGCTTTAAGAATCTGTGATAAAGATGATGATAGCTGTGCCATGAAAGGTAAGTTTATGTGGCATGCATAGTGGATGCAAACTAAACAAATCTGTAAAATACTTTGCTTGCATGCTGCAATTTGTACTATCAGGCATTCTCAATTTAGGCTAGTCATGGGAGAGGCAGAGAATCATGCAGGGCCATGAAGCCCTCTCCCACTCCCCTCCATCAATGAAAATCTTAATCAACTAAACCTTCTGGCTTCTGGGATTTCAGCCAGCGGCACCCGGTGCCCAAATACTTTCCAGCTTAATTTCACAGCCATACGTACCAGAAACATGCTTTTTCAACACGATCTCCGCAATGTCCTGCTTTTATTCATTTATTTGATTAAAACAATTATATCTTGCTGGTCTATCAAGACTTCCAAGATGGCAGTATAATACAGATTTTGAAAATAATGGTTAACAATCGGAAAACATCCAAGAGAGAATAATGGAAGTAGTGGGGGTGGGTGCGGGAGAAATTAAACCAGCTGGACAATATTAGTCCAGGCCAAAAATTCTCTCTAAAAGGCAACATTTTGGCTACATCCTAACAAGCCAAAGAATCTGTCTGTTACCATATCTGATTTTATCTATCTAGCCCGGACCTTGGAAAAGCTCATTTTACAATTCCCTAAGACAGGGACCGGCAACCTACGGCCGGGGGCCAGTTAAGGCCCCGGGCCCCGGACTTACCGGCCCAGGCCGAAGGTTGCTGCCGCTGCTGCCGCGCACTGCCGCCGTCAGGGAGCGTTTTTGCCGCTTTGCGGCTGCGCTCTCTGTGATCACCATTTTGGAAGTCAAAATGGTGGTCGCGACGCGTTTGCGCATGCGCAGTACTCTTGCGCATGCGCAAACGCGTCGCGATTTGGACTTCAAAAATGGCAGCTGCGGCACGCGCCATGGCGGCCACGGCCGCATGCACTACAGCGGCAGCCGCATGCGCGTGAGAGCGCGCGCCGCCATTCCCCCCCCCCTCGGCCCAGCCGAGACCTGGGCAACGGGAGACTGGCCCAGGTCTCAAAAAGGTTGCCTGTCCCTGCCCTAAGACTTAAACCATAGTGGTCAATGAGAGCTTGTGACTTGTAGTCCAAAATGTAGATTCTTTAGCTGTTTCTGACTGGTTGCGGGTCACTGGGATTTCAGGTAGATTATTTTCTGTCACCTGCTATCTTATTAACTCGATGCTGGAAATGGAACCTGAGATTTTAGACACACAATCCATGCACTGATCCTGCTGAGCTATATTCCCAGCCCAACTCAACTAGATGATCATCTCAGTCTAGTTGTGGCAATGAAAAAAGCCCCTATCTTGTCCCCACATGTCACAACTTTGTGAAGAGGCAATCCAATGTTTAGAAGGAGGAAGTTGAGAAACCATCCACACTCCAACATGCACGCATGTCCACTTTCCTCATCCCTGCCAATCTCTGAGTGGCCAGGAGTGATGAAATGTTACTTTCAGTCAAACAAAATGGTGGCTATAGCTGTATCCCAGAGCACTCCCAACACAACTCTCCCAAGATTAACAATGTCTCTCCAGGGAGCACATTTCCAGCCATACCTGAAAATGTTCGATATTAAACCTGGGACCTTCTGCATGCAACCCATGTGCTCTACCACTTTGCTACAGAGGACTATATGGGATTTAGCTTTGGAAAGTGAAAAGAAAATGGACGCCAAACCCAACTGTTACTTTCTCCAGGTAAAACTGAGAAGGACCAGAGTTCTTACTTTATAACGACAGGTCCCAGAACTCCTTCAGGCTAGTGGCCATGGTTAGCTGGAGGAATTGTGGGAGATGTATTCAAAAGAGGGAAACTTTCCCAAGCTTTGGAAAGAACCCATTTGACAATGAGAGCCATACATTAGATGCACCAATGGTCTGATTCAGTGTAAACAGTGATAGCTTTTGGTCCTAGCAAAGAGTCTCACCCAAAACCTTCCAAGTGGGGTTCCTCACCTGAAAGTTTTGGGGTGGGACACCTACCCTGCTTGTCATGAGTTACCTATGACTGTAAGGCAGTTCAATATAATCCCCACTGACTCCTTCCCATTTCAGAGAAAGGACAACATAAAATACCTCCTTGCAATATAAGTTTAATAATGGATAGTGGTGGATAAGAGGATGAAGATCAGGGTATGGAGGCAAAATGGGGGCAAGAGTTACAACTGGATCTCTTTCAAAGTAAGCCTGTTCAAGAAGAGAGGGGCCCATTGGCTTTCGGAAACCAAAAACACGCAAGAGCTGTTCTGCTTAGTACCCATATCTTTATGACTTTGCGGAAGATTTTGATTGCTTTACTGAGTTTTGCTGTGTGGCATTTATTTTAATGTGCTGTTGCTATTATTGATGCAAGCTGCTTTGAATACTTGGAAAGGTTACTGAGACATTTTAAAATAAATTAGGAATGGCTGTCTTCATGCCATTTCAGGATTGAGTCCATCACACAGCCACACTGCTCATCATACAAAGTTTATTTTCTATTTACAGAGTTCTTGGTCAGGTCAAGTTCAGGGCAGATCTTTGGCAGTGAAGGCAAGAATTACAAAAGTCTGCAAGATGAATCATAAGTGAGGTTTGCCTCCAGGTACCAAGAGGACCACTTCCTATCCAGCTACCATTACACATGGAGAGGCATCCCAGAAATGTCAGCTGAGAGGACTGCCTGCATCCTTTCACCTCACTCCTGCCATGGCCTTCTGTTTTATTCAGGTTTCCTTCTGGGAGTCCTCAACAGAGTTGGAAGGTTCCTCTGGAAAGCCACTACCATCTGGCTTCAACTCTTCTTCCAGTCAGAGTGAAAAAGCAATAAAGGCTCAGCCAGTTCCATCATTTCTTTGATTCATTTCCCTCAGCCAGTTCCATCATTTCTTTGATTCATTTCCCTCAATCTCATCAGCCTTGGGATCCTGGAGGTGTACAGTGATACTCTCCTGGGCCTCCCAGCCTGCTACCTTCAACCGAAGTCGTTCCAAGAGACACTGAGCTGCCTGTGTGAGGCTATGCTGTTAGAGGGTGGAGGAAGGTTGAAAAATAGGAAGCAACAGAAGAGATTTTATGTCAAAGAATTTATACTTGTCTTCCTGTCTGCCAGGACGCAAAAGAATGGGTCATTCTCTCTATAAAAATGTTGACACTGGGAAAAGTTAACTTTTCTGGACTACATCTCACGGAATCCCCCAGCCAGAGGCTGAGAGTTCTAGGCCAGGAAAATTATTTTTCCAGGTCCTGATAAGAACATATAAACAGAGGGTGATGGTTGTGAAGATAGAAGCAACATCCCACTGCTGTCGTCCTCAAGAAATAAGGTGGTCTCAAACTGTTAGTAAAGGCGCCAACAGAGCCTCCACTGGCAAGTAGTATGATCAAATTGTGTGCCACCACTGAGAAGACCCTGTCTCATGTAGACGCTTACTGCACAACAAACAGTAGCAGGACATAAAGCAAGAACTTAAAGAATTTGATTGTGTATAGGGGAAGTTCACAGAGTGGACACTGGGTTTGCCCTCCCTAAACCATCCTGCAGTGGCCATGATGCATGGCTTTCTTCTTCCCTTCCTGCCATTTTGCACTATGAATATTCACTTTGAAGACGACCTTAGAAAAGCTAACCTCTTTAGATAACAACTCCTGGAATCTCCAAGCTGGCCCTGTCAACAAATCCTTTTTTTTTTTTTACCAGTAAAGTTGCTTCTTACTCATTAGAACTTCTTCACCCATGGGCATGACAGCTGTAGTGTGTGTCTGGGAGTTGTAGTTTAAATAAAGCAATCCTGCCAAGCTGTACTTGGAAGCTACTTTTGAAAGCTCCAGACACCCATAAAAGTGCATCAATAGATACACTAACTATAGTAAATTAAACAGGTGAGGGCTGTGTGTATGTGCTGAAGTTTCAGCTCTTGTGATGCTAAGCTCTGCTAAACAAGAGTCAGTGCCAAGCTCAGAATAAAATGGAAATCAAAAAGAAAGTGTGTCGGAAGCAAAACTTGGCAGCGCAAAGTGGATCAGCTACACCTGGAGATCTGGGCTTTTTGCCAGTGTGCTGCGGTTAAAGAATTGAATATGATTAGAAGTTATTTGGGATAACCTTTCTTTAATTTATTATGAGTTCGCTAATAATGTTTATTCTAGTAGGAGGGGTAGTGGGCCATGCTGAAGATATTGTAGGGGTGGGGAGGTGTCTTAGGGACACTGAAGACCTCTTACAGCATTTCTCCTGCATATTCAGCTTAATCTGTTTGTTTTTAATTAAGAACCTAGGCCTCTTACTTTCAGGAATACTACGAAGAACTCAGCAACCTTTCTTCTACCCAACTGGATCAGAAAGAATTAAACCTGCCTCCAGTATTGTTCTGGCCAGTGAATGCAAAGAATGGTTCACACACACTTGACATTTCATTACAGGTTGAGTCTTCCTTATCTGAAATGCTTGGGAGAATACAAAGAATGCTTTGGGTTTTAGAATACCTGTATTTACATATATGAACATAATGAGGTAACTTGAAAATGGGACAAAGGCTAAACATGAAATAAATTTGTTTCCTATACACCTTATACACATAACCTAAGGGCAATTTTATACAGTAGTTTTAATAATGTTGTGTTTGAAACAAAGTTTGTATACACTGAACCATCAGAAAGCAATGCTGTGAATATCTGAATCACCCATGAAAAAAGTTTTTGGAATATTTTGGATTCTGGAATACTGGATAAGGGAGACTCAATCTGTATTTTTTAAAAATGAAAAGAAGGCCAATAGCAATAGCAAATACATTTCTATACCACTTATCAGTGCACTTAAGCACTCTCTAAGTGGTTTACAATGTGTAAGCTAATTGCCCCCAACAAGCTGGGTACTCATTTTAGCGACCTCAGAAGGATGCAAGCCTGAGTCGAGCCTGAGCCCCTGGCTGGTATTGAACTCACAACCTTATGGTTTGTGAGTGAGTGGCTGCAGTACAGGCATTTAACCACTGTGCCATCAGGGCTCTTTTTAGTGCATAATGGGAAAGGGCTTGCTGACACTGCCATATCCTGCCCCCACCTCCCCAGACTTCCAATGACAACCCACACCACCACCATCACAAACCTGGAGAATATGCAGCCCCTTCAAGCACACCACAGCCAGTTCACAGAGCCCATCGCAGGTCAGGTCCACATACTCCATGGACAAGAGAGGACTGGGGAAAGTGCGCTGCCAGAG
Source organism: Phrynosoma blainvillii (assembly GCA_026167975.1). NCBI lineage: Eukaryota > Metazoa > Chordata > Lepidosauria > Squamata > Phrynosomatidae > Phrynosoma > Phrynosoma blainvillii. Next base: position 5,148,585 of record JANUYF010000008.1, read on the forward strand.
TAAGTGAAACTCCCCATCAGGCTGACTAAAGGGATGACGTTTTGCTGTGTCCACCGCACGGCCATGTGAGAACCTGTACTTGTAGCACAAAAGCTCCTGGAAGGCCAAGGAAGACAGATTGCAATCAACAGAACACTCCAAAAAGTCAGTGCAACCTTCACTGAGGAGCACCCAGGCACTCTTTAGAAGTTTCCATCGCTCATGGTGATAGAACAGGACACTAAGCAACTTCATGGGAGCCAAGAGTCATTTTTTTCCACCCAGAAACTCTCCCCCATGGGCCAACTTCCCCACCACAGCAAATCCAAATATCTATTTTCTGCCACAGTATTTTAACATACTTTCCCAGGTTTGGGGGGCTTTCTGTGTAGTTTTAGGGCAGAAACCGTCTGAAAAATCATGCTTTTTTTAAGTGGATAGAGTTGGGGGCTGAGCATTGTTGGCATTTTCTGCTAAGAACATGGAACACAAGAGTCTCACCAAAAACCTAATTATTTAGGGGATCAGGGCAAGGAGTGGTGTGCACATTCTTTTCTTCAGTCCCCCCTCCCAAATTCCCCCTTCCTTAAATAATTTCCAATAAATCTGAATGGGCAGCTAGACTTACTGGTTTTCAAAGTGTAGCTGCACATGCAGTGCCTGTTACCATTAAGAACGGTTACTTCAAACACTGGAGTGATGTTGCTGCATTGCAACTTTCAGCAGCCCTAGCCAGCATGGCTAATGTTGAGGAATAATGGGAGTTGGAGTCCACCAACAGCTGGAGGGTCACATCATTCCCATCCTTGTTCTAACACATAGGTGACACTCCCACATAATGGGAGGTGGAGAAGAGTTGTGGAAGCTGAAAGCCTATGATGACTCCATCTAATCAGGGGAAAGAGATGAGGAAGTCTACTTCGGTTTCTTACCATAAAGGTGCATTTGTTGTTGAGTGCAGAAATCCACACAACTAGGGTTTCTCCCACCACTGCCCAGAGACAGAAAGGAAAGCCACACATGATCTCAGTAAAAGGTGATTGGCTCCCAAAGATGCAGCCATTTTCTCTTGGCCAGTTCCTTTCCAGCCTCAGGCCAGAGCCGAACTCTCATCCTTCTCACAACTCATGTCTCTTTATGGTTGGTTGTTCTTTTCCTGACTCACCTTATTTTATCACTTTCCTGCTCATCTCTGGCTCGGAATGGGACAAATTTGAGTTGTGTTGATTCCTCTTCTCATCAAAACAACACAACAGAGAATGTCCCACCTGCAGCAGGCCCCAGAGAAGCATCAATAAGCTTTGCGGTGGGGTTGATAACAGAGCTAAGGAGGAGAAATAAAGGTGGAGAGGAAAGATATGCTCGGCAAAAACTTTCCCTTGTCAAGAGTGAACAACCACTTTCAGCCTGAAAGCTGAATTTGGTTTTAGAGATGTTTCAGACAGAGGGGAAATATTCTAGCAGTAGGCAGAACTAAAAGTGAAAGGATGGGACTAAGGTATGCCAGCCTAATTCAGCTTAAAGCTCTCATTGTGAAAAGAGAGGCATTTCAACCTTTTAGAAAGGGGGGACTGTAACAAGGTTGGGATCCAATGAGCCAATGGTGTAATGGGAAAGGGGTTCCCATCTGGGACAATCAGGAGGACTGGACTAGGACCTTAGGAGGGCTGGATTCAGCTCAGGTCCTGGGGTTCCCAACTCTCCACCCTATACATTTGTATCTTGGGCTTTTGCTTAGATTCTTGCAACAGCTGCTTGAACCTTCTTAACGCAAGCACTGACATGTATGATTTGGGTGTGAGATGGAAAGCCAAGCTCATGCTGCATTATTCAGCACCTCCAGATATTAGCTCCTCTTGAGTCTCTCTCTGTGCCTTCCTAAGAGCTCTCACAGCATTTACAAGATTTATGAGGCTATCCCTGCTTTAGATTATTTTCAAAAGAAAGAAAACTGCTTCAAAGAGTCATTTAAATGCAAAGCTGCAAAAGTCTGGGAAAGTTGGGTTTTCTGAGCTGCAAGTCCCAGAATCCTGAGCAAGGAGTCCAAAAAAAAAAAAAAAAGTAATTCTTCCAAGCTCTGGTGCCAGCAGCTTCTTCTAGATTTCAGCCTCAGCATCTTGGGAAGCACAACTGGAAAAAACCTTGGCTTACCAACCTTTTTCACAAGAACCATTATTCTGAGTCTTGTTTAAGATATTGTTCTACATGCTATTTTTGAAAAGGGAAGCTGTAGGCTACAACCTTTTAAATTTTGTAAAGAAGATTATTATGAAAAACTTGTTCTCTGATAACCAGGGCTGGGGAGTAAGAGTAAGAAAGGAGTAAAAGAGTAAGAGGTTTTTACAGGAGTAGGAGTAGGAATAAGGAGTAACAAATATATATTTTTACTCCTTATTCCTGTTATTATATTGTACATTTAAATTTTAAATTTTAAAATTTTGGTTTAGGTAATAAGAATTTGTAAGCCTGTTAAAGTTAATTTTGAGAATAATTTTTTTATTGAGGAGTATAATAGGAGTAGGAGTAACATTAAGAAAAAATATCTTACTCCAGAGTAGGACAGGGATTAACCCCAAAATCACCTTTATTCCCCAGCCCTGCTGATAACCCCTAAAGAGAATTTAAGTGGGGAAGAAAACAGCACCAATATATCTGAGCTGATAAGAGCAACAAGAAGGTAAACTTCCCAGACGCTACCTGTCCATAAGTGCCAAGGAGGATCTCAGGCTCACAGTCAAAGTCAACATCAGTTACAAGGGCACAGATCACGCTGTCATAGTGATCACTCAAGGGCAGGATCAACTGGTCCTCAAGGCCCCGCTGCAAGATATTTCTGGGAAGGAGACAGACAGATTGCTCATATCATACAACACTGCTAGAAAAAAGATTACTCTTATTTTTGGGAGAGGTGTCAATAAGGGGTTAAAATCGAGTTAAAAACAAACAAATCAAAATAACATTTTGCACATAGTAGAAAGATACAGCACATCCACCGCACATCCTTAACCCCACCAGTTAAAATCTGAAGAGCTGCTGAATTCCTAGGAGCAGCCACTGAGAAAGGTCTCTCCTGTGTCCTCATCAAACAAACTGGTGATGGTGGTGGGACCAAGAGAAAATCCTCTCCTGAAGATTATAAAATTTATATAGGGCTCACATTTAAGTAGACCTAACTGTCCACGCCTACAAAATAGGAGACCAAGTTGTTGTTGCTATTGTTGTGTGCCTTCAAGTTGTTTTTGACAAACCTATCATAGGGGTTTCTTGGCAAGATTTGTTCAGTGGGGTTTTAACTTTGCCTTCCTCTGAGGCTGAGAGAGTGTGACCCACCCAAGGTCAGCCAGTGGGTTTCCATGGCCAAGTGGGGTCTCCCAGAGTCATGACCAACACTCAAACCATTACACCACACTGGGTCTCTAGTGATCAAGTAGACAATAGCAAATGCCACCATCACTTGTCATGGTACCCCTCACAAATGATAAAGTGGGTGGTACAGTCACAACCGAGGAAGGGCCAGCATCCTATATGCAGCTGTACCTTTATGGTAGCACTTACCACCCAGCTATGTTGGGGACTCTCAGTGACTTTACCAATTCAGAAAAACCAAAACTGTAGTGGCCCTAACAACAACAACAACAACAAAATACCCTCTATACACACTTGACAACTTATTCCATTTCTGGGAATGTCGCCCACCTCTCAAAAAACACAGCATTTTTTAGCTTTGCATACAAAGCAAAGAGGAGCCCAATCACAGGCTAGGCAGATATTCTGCTCACCTGTACACAACTGACAGCTCGATAGTGCTGGTGACAAGGACACTGTAGCTCTGAGCATGGCTGCCAGCACTACCTGAGAGAGAAGGCAAAAACATTAAAAATGCACATACAGACACACACACAAAGCTGGAGAGGCATACAAGAGGAACAAAAGTTGGGCCCTTCTGCCACTCCCAAATACTACTGAGTTTAAGGGAACCAGGGTCTCACACTCCTTGCCAGCTTGTGGCTGCAGAGGTTCTGCCATGGCCCCTCCTATTTCTTACCATTTAAAGGTGCCGTTCCAGAGAGATCTCCCGAACAGGAATCAGTGGGCAGGGCAAAGACCAGCACTTTGGAGATGGGGCCATCTTGCTGGATACTCCAACTCTGTAGCACCTCTGAGGAAAGGAGTTTGGGGGTGGGAGGAGAAGAGCCCTCATCAAAGCAATGCCACCACTGCTGGGCAAGTAGGAAAGGACAAATTCTGCAGTTCAGCATAGCCAGACTGCTAAAGTCTGTGGCAGTCACAGCGTAGATAGGAATCTGGGAGACTGGGGTTCGAATCCCTATTCAGCCATGGAAACCCACTGGGTGATTTTGGGCAAGTCACCCTCTCTCAACCTCAAAGGAAGACAATGGCAAATCCTATCTGAACAAATTTTGCCAAGAAATCCCTGTGATAGGTTCACCGTAAGTTCATCATAAGTCAGGAACGACTTGAAGGCACACAAAAACAGTTGTACAGCCAAGTGCCTGAGAGGCCCGATTTTGAGCCAAGGAACTTGTTACTCAACCAATATAAATAAAAGCATTTTAAAACAACTCACCTCTGCTGGAGGGTTCAACATGGGCAACTCGGATATAACCACTCTGGCAGCCAAAAGCTGTGAGGCGCTTTCCTGAATTTGGAATGTTGTACACATCTAGCCACAGCACACTGCAAAGGAGGAACCATCATTATCTTAGGGAAGGGGCCTCAACTGACAACTGTGGAGAGAGACAGGGGTCTCTTTTACACTCCATTATACAGTACTTTCATTCCACTAACTGCCTTAGTTGCATTTTACAGAATCTTCAGAATTTCAACCTCTGACATCTGTGGAACTTTCGTAAGCTTCATCACTATCTTCTAAAATAGTTGGGTAAACTAAAGAACAGTGAGTAGAAAGTAAATGTGTGCAAGTCATTTTACTATAATGAGCTGACCTATTAAGAAAATTTAATGCACCATGATTTCTTTGTAAACTTGGAGAAAGTGTCCACTTGAAATTCCTTCTAACATGTGACTTTCAAAAGCCAAGACTACTAAATTTGCTTTTCTCTGATAAAACATTGAATGCCTGCAGGATGTCAGCACAAATGTCAAAGAAGAGAATGAATTTTCACAAACAGCTGTAGATGTATCAAAGGTGAGTCCTACAGCATACAAAGCGTACATGCATGGAAATGATATTCCTTGTCCATGTACAAAGTTTTGGTAAGATTATGAAGCTTTGCAGGATTCCACCATATCCTTTTTTCTTTTCTTTTCTTTTTTTCTTTTCTTTTCTTTTCTTTCTTTCTTTCTTTTTTTTGGATGCCTAAACTGTATTTCTAAATGCTAAAATGCTAGAAATTTGGGAATGGAAAGAAAATTTAATGGTTTGCCAGATTTCCTATTTGCTTCCACCATCAGTATAGCCCTGCTACCCACCCTCCTTCTAGCAGCACTGTCTCCCTATCTCTACTTTGCATAGGGATTGGCCTTCCCTACAAACCAGCTTGCCCTTACTTGCTTGGCAGCTCCTTGAGTTCAGGAAAGAGATTCTCCACCGGCTGCTCCTCAAACTGGTGCAGCTCTTCATTCTGTAAGGAAGGGGTACCATGCAGTCATACCATAGCTCACCACTCCATCAGGTAAACTCAATCCTATCCAGGCTTTCTACTTTTGCAACTCCCCTCTTTTGCCATGATAAGGAAAGGTTAGACGGTTGTGTGACCTACACACATAAGCCAAACAGTTCATGGGATAAAGCTGGTGGGAACACAGGAGAGGGCCTTCTCAGTGGCTGCTCTCATTTGTAGGCAGGTGCAAACTGTTTTGTTCCAACAGACCTTTGGAGGCTGATTGCTCAGGAGGAGAGAGGACTTCTCAGAACACACTACACTGTATTTGTGGTTTTCTTTTTAATGGCATTGCTTTTAACTGCTTCTATTCTTAGTTTAATCATATTTTTGTGTATGATATGAATGTCAAAGCTGTATCTGTGCTAAGCAGAAAGGCTGGGCAAGATTTCATACTCTGCCTTGAATCACTGACTGGGGGAAAAACAACTGCCATTATCATTACAAACAACAACAATAACCGAGTGCTTTTTAAATACACATTACAGAGCAGTGGTCAACGGCTAGGCTCTGAAAAAAGCAGAACAAATGGGGGAGACATTTATATTAAGTTAGAAGGAGACAAGAAACCAGAGGAGCTCCGACCACTTTCCATGCCAATGTCAGCCCAGTGTTGGCAGGCAAAGGGCACTTTAATTCTTTCCTTCTCAGAGAGAGGCATTGGCAAAGCCTCCTCCTGGTTATGACTCAAGCTGCTCTCCCTCCCATTTGCCTGTGCTTTGGCTCAAACAGGAGAATAAGTGGCAGAAGTGCGTAAAAAAAGGTGAAGGGCTCTGCCAAAATCTCTTTGGCTCTTCGTACCAGAGAGAAAGGGCTTCAACGAGTCCTCTGCTTGCCAGCATTTTGGTTTGCCAAAGGGAAAAAACACAGAGGCATGTCATGGCACAAGAAGCGCAAATCTCTGGATCAGGGCACATACCAAAGGACCTCTTCACCCCAACTGCCAGATCTCACTTCGAGTTACATCTGGCACATGCTTATTATGGTTCAGTTTGTAAATGATTTTATAGTTTTTAAATCAATTGTGTTTGAATATGATAGCTCATTTAATGGTGTTTTTATTATCAGCATTTTAGTTCTGTCTTGTTTTAACACTGTGGTAAGCTGCCTTAGATCTCAAGGTGCAAGAAAGGCAGGATATTAAATACATGCATGCATACATAAATTATTTCTCAGGGCTAAATGGATGTGATGAGAGGGCAGATCCAAATGGAAGAGTAGGTTAAAATCTAAACAAAATAAGCTTCCAGAAAGTAGTCAACAAAGCAAAGATTCAAGCATTTAATTAATAAGTAAGATAATAAGTATTTCTCATTGCTAATCAGTTGTTGTGCAGAGTCCCTCCAAATGGAATAGCACAGTGAAATTTAAACAAAATAGACTTTCAAGGGGAGTACCCAATCAAGCATTATAGAGGAAAGTGAGTGAAAAGTGACAGTTCATTGGTGGCCTTACCTCTTTGTATAAGTGAATAGCAGGGTCATTACCACTCAAAAGGAAGACTGTCTCTGGCTGCCCACCAACCTGGACTCTGCAAAGAGAGAAGCAGCTTTAAAAAAATGTCCATCACCTTACACACATATATATTGAGTTTATTTCCCCCCTCCCCAGGCTGAAGAGCAGAGTATAAATAAATAATAATAATAATACTCAGTCTAAACCAGACACAGACATGTAGACATCCCAGAATAAATGATGCAAATTAGCAGCTCAATTTAGACCAGTTTTGCCCAAACAAGTATCTTCCCAATGTTCTGAATACAACTTCTATTACCCACTGGTTATGCTGGTAATAGGAGCTGGAGTCCCCAAACTGTACTGCTGGAATGAAGAAAGCCTCAAGGATGGATCTCACTACAGAAGGACCATGCTCTCTGTTCAGCTCAAGTACTCAAAATATTTTTTTACAATTCTCATTGCATGGCATTTCAATCTGTTGCCAGTTGATGGACCCCAGGTCGCTGGTAAAAAACAACAAAGTAGATCCCTTAACCTAAAGCCAACCCCTCTTGAATGTGTTATTGGTTTACTTGACTAATTATAAAGGTTGAAAGAAGCAAATCTGGAAGGGCAGGGGTATTACTGGGGTTTTGCGGAGAAATGAGAAAGCATACATACTCTGCATGATAGATTTGAAAAGGGGTAAACTGCAACTCCAGGTTCAAGCAGCTCTCTAGAGAGAAAAGGGGATGGGGGGTTAGGATATTCACTGAAGAACAAAAAAGAAAGTAGGCTCCAATCCCATAACAAGAGCATAAACAGAGCTTGGAAAAGGCATCCTTTGGATGACAACTGTCAGAATCTCCCAGCCACTGGCTATTGTATCTTGAAAACTCTAGAAGTTGTAGTCCAACACACACCAAATTTCCTTCCAAGCATGAAAAAACATATTCCAACCTTCATTACATATGAATGTTCAGGATTATCCCCAAATCAAAAGGAGGTCAGTGCTGCTGAGAATCAGATGTTATCTAGATTAGAATGCTGAGACAATTTAATGTGGAATAAGATAGCAAATTTTAGTCCATTTGGTTACAGGGAGATGTTGGCTTCAAAAGTCTCTTCTGGTTGCCAATGGATCCATGTTCAATAGCTTTTAAATTTCCAACTCCACAACCCTTGACAAAGCAGCAGGTGCCACTCAACTCTAGAAAAACCATATTCCACACCAAAGAAAATTAAATTCTACCTTCAACCACTGCATTTATGAATATTTTCTTATTGCTTTTAATATGTTTCCAAGATACAGGTTTACAGACAGCAAAGAAACCAGAGAGGGAGAGTTAAGGGGACAAAGATCTTTTCCTCTTTAGAATTAAAAGGCAGAAAGAGGTTGTGAAGACTTACGTGCAATAGAATCTAGGTTATATTCAGAGCCTGGCTCATAGTCACAATAAATGTTAAGGAAGGGGCTGGCTTTGTCTCCAGAATCCTGTGGAGAAGGGAAGAAATAAAACAGGCAAAATGTAGTTCATTTCACAGCGGAAATAAGAACACAGTAGTTTCATATGTACTGTTGCATTGAAGCTGGGGGCATCATAAGTACTGTTCTGATTTAAGCAAATGGAAAGTTATCAGTAAAATTATGACTTGTATGGGGGGGTATTATCCCATCTATGTAAGACCTTTAGTCATGGTACAGCTTTTAACAAGCATATCTTATTGCTAGTTAACCTGCAGTGGCAATAAAGAAGTTCAAAAACAGCCTGAAAAAAAGTACTGATACTGACTGATCCATCTGTACTCCTAGAAGTCAAACTGAGGTCTTTACTGGATTAAATTTAATTGTAACTGCAAGAACCACTTAATATGTCTTATTAAGTTTCCTGTGATGAGGATTCCAATCTTCTAAAGATTTGAACAGACTCCCTATGACTATCTTAAGTGACAGTTCTAGGAAAAAAGTCCTGAGCTCTGAATTCTTTAATTCTAAATAGCAACACCCAAATGAAGAGCCATGTTAGTCTGTTTCTCATCAATACAACAGAAGAGCAGTGTGGGACCTTTAAGAAGGAACAGATTTATCACAGCATGAGCTTTCACATATTGCAATCCACCCACTTGTTGCTAGGAAGTTTATGTTGTCACCAACCATTTTTGTTAATGGCCAGTGTTAATAATATAATTTCTGTGCTCAGTTTTGCTCTGATCTCATCCCCAATCGTGTACCCTTGGCATTACACAACAACCTCTTAGATTATGTTCCATACATCTGATTAAATTAATTGTAATCCACAAAAAGCTCATGCTATAATAACTCTGTTATTCTTATAGGTGCCACATCCCTCTTCTTTGATTTTAATTCTAAGTGTATCACTTGTTTAATGGGTCCATTTCGAAGATATCAGGTTCCATTAAAAAGTAGGCCCTGCAAATCGGGAATCTACTCACACCTGCCCTGGACCATGAGATTACATCATTACTTTTTGACAAGTTATATACATAGGCACTGTGAAAGAACCACAACAAGTCTCTAACTACCTATACCCTCCTATGTTGGTTATATAGCTATAGTTTTATGTTCCTGGTTATTCAATTCTAAAAATTACTTCAAAAGGCAAGATATACAGTCGTCCCTCCCAATTTGCGGGAGATCAGTTCCAGGACACACACACTGTGAATTGGAAAACCCACAAATATTCAAAGATGCGTGTGCCATTTTGTCCCTCCCCGCTTGCCATCCGCAAAGTGAGACCATGGACTCCAACTCCACGAATGGGGAGGGAAAAGTGCGTTGTGTTCATCTCACACTCATACTTGTGAAGCACCAAATGTGCAAGTTATGAATAGCACAAGTTATGAAAGCTGCTTACCTTAATGAAGGTAATCCCCACCACTAGGCCTCTTTTAGGGGGTGACTTATTGAAAGTGTCAATAGACACAATCTCTGCATCAACTGAAAAGGAAAGACACATGTAAGATCAAGAGTTATTAACGGTACCTGCAACATGTATGAAAGGTTACAAGGCTTCCAGGGTCTGGTTTTGCTGGCCAGAAAAAAAGACAGTATAAAGAGTTAGAATGGTGTGGGGCTACTAAAACAAACTTTGGAGGTTGCATGTAAAAACCCCAGGCTATACTTTGCCCACTCCCATTGCAGACTTGGGGGGGGACGGACAGAAATTTGAACCAACGTTCATTCAGGGATGAGAAGACGACAAGTCATCTTAGGTAAAGCGCACAAAAAAAGTCAGAGATACATAGCTGTGTTAGCCTGAAATATCAGTATGCAAAAGGATCTTGTAGCACCTTGTTGTTAACTGCCCTTGAGTTGACTTCAACTCATGGTGACCCTGTGGATGAGACATCTCCAATATTCGCTGTCCTCCACTACTCTGCTCAGGTCCTGCAGCCTCAGGCCTGTGGCCTCTTTCACTGAGTCTAACTTTCATGTGGTCCTCCTCTCTTTCGACTGCCTTCCACTTTTCCCAACATCATTGCCTTTTCTAATTATTCCCTTTTCCTCACGATGTGGCCAAAGTATGACAGCCTCAATTTGATCATCTTGGCTTCCAGGGAGATGTCAGGCTTGATCTGTTCCAGAACCCATTTGTTTGTCTTTTTGGCTGTTCACGGTATCATACTACTTCCCTCCACCTTCCCCAGCATTATTGTTTTTTCCAAATAGTCCTTCCTTCTCATGATGTGTCCAAAGTACAACAGTCTCAGTTTGGTTATCTTGGCTTCTTCCAGAGAGGTTTCCAGCTTGATCTGCTCTAGGATCCACTTGTTGGTCCTTTTGGCTGTCCATGGGATCCTCAGCACTCTTCTCCAGCGCCACATTCTCTCAAATACATTGATTTTCTTCCTATCCTCTTTTTTGACTGTCCAGCTCTTACATCCATATGGGAATAGGGAATACAATGGCTTGTATGATTCTGACTTTTGTGCTGAGTTGTATATCTTTGCATTTTAGATATCCCTTGATATTTTATATATTCCTAGAGAGAACATTTTAATAACATTCGTGAATAGTCAAAACCACAAATGTGGAGGAATGACTGTACTCCAAATACATATCACACACACACACACACACACCTGACACCCCCCCTCCCCTCACCTGGGATGTAGGTGAACTGCAACTCTCTGGCGACCGGCCTCAGGTCTTGGTAGCGGAAATAAATGACTTTTCCCTTCAGAGTAGCAGCCAGGAGCCCCCCGGGTCCCTCCTGGCCGGCCCCCTGCCCTGCTTCGGGCCCCCACGGAGGGCCTCCCTTTGCGGCCCCCAAAATCTGCCCCTCTCGCTTCGCCCCCGCTTCCTCCGAAGCCCCCAGACCCCCAAACTCCTCCGGCCCCTGGCCTCGCCCGCCGCCCCGAGCCGCCCCCGGCAACGCCGCCAGCCCATAAATATTGCTTTGTGAGGAAAAACGGGTGAAACTGTCTTCCAAAAAGGGGCAGCTACAGCCAACAGAAGGCTCCATCCTCCGGTTCAGGCAGCGCAAGAGGCAACCACCGGCAAAGATAAAAGGGGCCTCTTTCGCCTCGGCGCTGCTAATGTAGCGGCGCGGGAATGTGACGTAATACGCCCCACCCAACGTCCCTTGCCGCCTGCCCGCTTTCAAAATGGCCGCTCTATACTCCTTATCCCTTTCGTCCTCTCTCTGCTTATTGGAAGGCGTACGTCAGTGCTATGACGTCACGCGGCAATGCCTCCAGGACGATGGGACTGGGAGGGGATGGATGAGTTGATTCTTGCTGGCAGAAAGGATGCAGGCACACTATAGAAATAATGCAGTTTCATACCGCTTTAAGTGCTCTAGCTCCAGCCTATGGAATTCTGGGATTCTGTCGTTTTCAAATTATTATGTGCATTATATATGTATACACACAGAGAGACACATATATAAAGGATATAATTGTAATATATATATATATATATATACTTGAAATTGTTTATATCCACATACACATATATATATATATATATATATGTACATATACAATGCTATATGTATGCATGTGTGTGTATGTGTGTGTGTGTATATATATATATATATATATATACACATACACACACAGAGTAGTATTACAATTATTATATTTATAGTCTGCTCATTTTCCAGAGTTGGAACTCAAAGCAACTTACAATTTTTAAAACAATTAAAAATTACAATTACAAAAATGAACATTAAAATAGAATTAAACGGATGAAGTATTAAAACATGTTAATCATTAAAAAATAAAATGCCGCTTAAAAGATAAAAACACTTTTACAAGGTCTTTAGCCTTCTCTGCCAAAGAGTGCTGGCGCCTCATCCAACTACAAATCCCTAGATTCTCTAGGATAGAGCTATGGCAGTTTAAAGTGGTATCAAAGTGCATTATTTCTGCAATGTAGATGCAATGAGTTTGTGGTGCTCACAGTGGAGGAGCAGAATTCAGAGCTTTATGTTTGGAGGGGAAGGAGAAAATTGCTCCCCACAAATAATTCTGAAAGCCCTTAACTAAATTTTCCCTCCAGTTGCCGAATTTCTAGTATTACAATCACTTAAAATCTTCTGCTGAGCATTTAGAAATAGAGCTGAGGCAACCAAAGGAAAGGGATAGGCCAAGTGACCAAGGAAATACAAACAGTAATATAAGAATTCTAGATGTGGATGTTTTTCAATTTCTCACTTTTTGCAATATAAGAAATTTGGGGACTGAAAGAGAATTTCATACCTTGCAACGTTTCATATACGGAAGCTGGGGCAGGTGGTCAAACAACCTCAGCAGTCAAAATGGCAAAAGTTATTAATGTTGGAAGAACGCACAAGCAAGGAGGGCTGCAGCAGTTTGCTTTTGCCTGAGCCAACTGAGAAAGGCAGGGTTTTGCCCCCACCGGATGCAATGCTGGTCTAATCAGTTCTAGGTCTTTACAACACTAAAAGGTCTCTCTTATAGTATCTAGGAATCTCCTTTTAAAATGGTGGAGCAATTCTTATTCTGCACCATGAATGACCTGAGACCTTGTGCCTTTGTTTTGGCACAGGAGGCGTGCAACAGAACATCCTTCCACAACCAGGTTTGCTAAAAATGTCTGGAGAACGGCCCCACCATTCCTGACAACTGGCCCTCCTCTTTGCATTGATAGGAGTCATAGTCATATGAAAAGTACCATAGGGAAACTCAGCTCTTCACTGGTTGTTCCTTCAACTCATACTGCAAACCAGAATTTGAATGCTGAAGTCTCTAAAATTAATCCAAGGGCAGAACGGTGATTCTGAGATGTCATCTGTGACAGCTGAGGAAATGAATTTTGCTGTTCTTTAAACTAACCTTTATGGCTGGGGAGAGAGAGATGAACACAAATGTTGGGACATTTTTAAGAGCCAGCCAGCCCAGAGGCATTCCAGTTAAGATGGAGATTCACAGTCCTGTATAATACAGCATCCCAAACGAATGTGGAAGATTAATTTGCATAATTTATACAGGTATCACAGTGCTGTTTTTCTTGAAGGGTTCTGCATTCAAATGCTGCCCAAATCTACCAGCATTTTTTTTAAAAAAAGACCACACATACAGTCGGCCAGATTCAAGCGTACAACTGTGTTTATAGACAGAATCACAGCCAGTGTTCAGAAGCAAAACAACAATTTAGAAGGGCTGATGGGAAGGTAGAGGGATTAGTCCTGAAACACTGGTGGCTGGGAGGACAGCAAGGAGAGATACATCTAAAAACATGCAAGTCACTTAGACAAGTGTCAAGAACTTAAGCTAGAGAGACTACTGTTAGATGGATATTACTTAAGATTCCCCCCTCCCAACCCATGCAAAGTTTTTTTTTAATTGTTTGCTATGTGCAAGCTATTTTCCATCACTTTCTGGCTAACAATTTAAAACATTCAGCAGCACTTCTTAATTCCAATCCCCATTCCACCCAACCCACACATTTGAATTATAAAAAGTTAACATGAGACTCCCCCATGAAATTTCAAACCCTTTGTCCAGGCCACATGATAAAGTTTCTTCTTCCTTCTTTTTAAAGCCAACACAAGAGGAAACTCAGAAGGGGGAAAAAAACCTTGCAAAGCTTCAAGACAATGTGTACAGAACATGGAATAGTTGGCAAAAGAAATGCTCTTCCCTAAGTATGAAGGAGAACCATGCAAGACAAGATGGTAATTATCAAGATGGCTGGCACACAAGACAGTTACTAGCATTAAATAGGTTTTTGGCTACCTGCTGCATGGTTCAAGATTTGCCTGCCTCTTGCCACATATAGGCAAGAGGAGAATGAACACCCAGCATCCCCTAATGGCTGGCAATAGGTATATATTATGAGCCCTGTACTCAAGTACATTGTATGGGGGCAAATGACTCCGCACCTAAAGGTAAGGGAAAGAGTTGGGATGCCACCTTTGTACCTAAATACAAAATGGTACACATATGAGGTACAAGAAAAGCATATTGGAAGTTAGAAGAGAAGCACAGGTTCTATATCATGTCACAACCCACTCCTGCAACCTCTGATTATGGGAGATAGGTTGGTACAATTCTAAGAGCTGCAGATAGAGGGATAGGGTGGGAAGAGGCCACAGTGGCTGGACTTCTCTTCTGCTGCAAAGAAGACATCACGTCCCATTTTGAGATGAGCTTCAACTAGATTTGGGGGGGGGGGAAGGAGGAGGAGGAGCTACCAGTTGAACCTGCTAAAGCCATACAAGTTTTAAGTTATCAGAAGGATGTAAACACTGGCTGAAGAAGTGATACACTCTGATATGAGAAGGGGAAAGTGAGGCAGCAAAAAATGGAGAACTGCATGTTACAGTCTTCATCTCTCTTCAAGTCAGAGCTAGTCCACAAGTGACACTCCCCTGCCTGGTTTCCTGTAGTACAACAATGTGGTGGCAGGGAGAGGGGTTATGAGAAAAGGAGCCGTAATAAACCAATTGCCATTTAAGTCCAGTTCCTTTGTGCCAAGACCCCTCTCCTCCCTCCCCCAGAGCTGATCCATGCAGGATTCTGCAGATGAGGAGCAGAGGGTGGGGCAGGGCAGGGCTTAACGCAGGTCCTCTTCTTCACCCTGTATGGTTTTCTTGATGCGCAGGAGCATGGTGGTGAGCCACTGGTCGAGGCGAGAGATAGAGTCATATTCCTTCACCTGTGGCAGACAAACACAAGAACTGAGATGCAACAAAGCTATAGCAGAGACTAGTCAGTAGTCAAGATGAACTACTGAAAATGCAATGTCCTTTAGTGTGCAACATCCTCTTTTCTACAATAAATTTAATTTTTATAAAAGCATTTCTAAGGGCCTTTACAGACTGCCAAAATTAATGCAGCCCTGGCTCAGTGCTAGGGAATCATGGGGACTGTAGTTTATTGTGGCACCAGAGCTCTCTGACAGAGAAGGCTCAATGTCTCAGAAAAACTACAAAAAATCAGGAAAAAATCAGCAGTAGTTTATCAGCAGGAAGGTTGGTTTTTGAAAAAAGAACTTCGGCTTGGAAGCAAGACCCTGATGTTAGGGATATAGAACACAGGTCAGTTACTGGCCTTCCTGGAGAGGCCGTATGAAAAGGAAGTACTGGATGCTGAGCTAGTGCCAGTCGCCAAGAATGGCAACTACCAGGTTGTTCCCACAGTGTTATTTTTTCCAGACTTCTTTTCCTTCTATGCTGTCACCAAAGTAGAAAAGCTTAGTCGGAGTGCCTCTGGTCCCCAAAACAATTTCCGTGTATTTAGTGCCCATTGCTGCCACTCTCTCCCACTCTAGCTTTGGCTGGTCTTCTTCTCATCACATTAAATGTGAAGCCAATGTTTTCCTTCTTATGAAAAAGCACATGAACACTAGAACCACCAGCTGGAGACAACATGAGCAATCTTAATCAGTGGTTAAATGTCTGTACTGCAGCCACTCACTGATAAACCTCAAGGTTGCGAGTTCAATACCAGCCAGGGCTCAGGCTTGACTCAGGCCTGCATCCTTCTGAGGTCGCTAAAATGAGTACCCAGCTGTTGGTGGGGCAATGAGCCTACAGTTGTAAACTGCTTAGACACTCCACAGCGCGGTATGAAGCGGTATATAAATGAAACTGCTTTGCTAAAGCTTCTTAACCAGGCCAAACCTCTTGGATTATTTAAGAGACACTAGATATTCTATGAGCTGACAATGCTCACTAAGCTCTAAGGAAGAGGTCAGAGGGAATACTTACTGATTCAGTGTAACTGTCAATGTTCTGTTCTTCATGAGCATCAAGCAATTTCTATGAAGGAGAAAAGAGATTAGTGAATTTTAGGATTGGTTCCCAAACACAGCAAGATGACAGACTGCATCAGCACCCATCCCACTGTGACCTTTAACCACTGGGCAGAGGAAAACCAAAAGACAGATACTTTCAGTACATGTGCTTCATTGCATGAAGAGACGCCCAGACTGGAGAGCTGCGCCATGTGATTAGGGAGAGATCCAAATTTAATGCCAGCAACAGGCATACAGAGAGGAAACAAACTACAAGATTTGACTAGTTAATTATTGCCAATTCTTGACATCTTTTGGACATCTTTTTAGTTCATACTAAGGAACTATGCCTATACTCCCTTGCACAAATCCTTTCTTCAAGATTCCTTTTTCTTTGTCGTAGTTTGAGCACACAGCCTCTTGCTTCCAGGTCACCATCATCTTCTTGTTTTCATATAAATATAGGGATCCTTTGGACATTACAAGACTGACAAAACTCTTCCAATCATGTTAAGACAAATGAGCTAGCAAACATCTAGTGTGGACTTCAAAGGCCCAGTAAAAGCTACTCACTTTAACCAGTTTGCATTCTCTGGAGTCTGAGAAAGCCGGAAACATTTCTTCATATTTCTGCACAGCCAACTGATTTAGAGAAGAAAAGGAATGGAAAGTTAGCTGCTCGACAGTCAAAAGAGTCCAATAACATAGCTATCCAAGTTTTAACAAGCCTGACACACCAGAAGCCCTGGTTCCTTCCCGCAACATGCTGAAAAGCTCCTTTCCCCCTGCCAGAATTATACATGGGTTTGATAGTATCAACGTGATGTTTTGCTCAAATTCTTGCTTGAAAAAAAACACAACTATGTGGCTCCAGGATGTGATCCAGAATTTAAATCTTCAGACCCTGTAAGCTTCTATTCTGCATCCACTAGTGTGGCAAACTGTTTCCTCCCCTCATAATTTTTTTAAGGGTCATGTTTCAAGTGACGAAAGAAAACGACAGTGTTGCACTCTCCTCAAATCCTGCATATATCTGGAAGGGATCAAGCCCTCCCTATAGAGGACCATTATTCCACACTATAGATTCTACAGGCTCTTGGAATTGCAGATCCTTGCAATATAAGATTTAAATTAGTGACTTCTCTAGGAATACAAAAAGTTGTTCAAACCTTGGCGTTGAGCATGTCAATGCAGAAATGGCAGAGGGCTGCTTTGAAAAAGTACTCCTTTGCACTGTATTTCAGCAGGGGACTGTCCATGGCACTGGTGCCCACCTAAGAGATGTCAAAAAGCAGCAAATCAAGTGAAGCCACATATTTAAACAAGCTCTGGAAGCTACATTGTTTCACCGGGGTCAGTGCTCTGTTTGAAACTCCCATAGACTTGGTACTCAGTTGGTATTCTCTTTCACTGTGAGAGAGAAATCACATGCCCCTTCTCACAAGCCGTAGTCTGTGCAAATACAATTTACCCATCTCCTCCTGTAAACACAATGAAGAAGAGGCAAGGAAGACAAGAAGGAGATTTCTCAAAAAGCTACTTCTGTTCCCTTTTTTTAAAGGATGGAAGAAAACTATAAGCTGTATTAAAAACCATCCCCTTCTCTCAGATGTTAAATTCAGCCTAGATAGACTATGAATGGAGCCCTGACCACAGTTTAATTTACTTATATTGTAATAAAACATTATCATTGAGCTATTTATAGTTTACAATTTCTACTAGGTGTTTGTAGAAGATAGAGGTGGGGACATCAATTATAACCAGACCTGCTCATAGATTTCAATAGCCTTCTGGTACTGCTCCAGCTGAGCTGCATAAGTAGCCACTTTCAGCAAACACTTGTTAGCAGAGCTGCAAAAAGAAGGACCAGGTAGAGGAAAGTTAAAATGAAAAACAAGATACAAATAGACATTAATGCAGTAAGGCAATATACTCAACGAAAGATGTAGGAATATACTTGGTTAACATGTTCTTCTGTTCTCACATTATATGTGCAGGAAGAGCAACACTTCTGGAAGGAGAGTGAAAAGGGGGAGTTTTGCACCCATCCCCCCACCTAAGCTGTCACTGTCATGTATTCACCAACACCACCTTGTCATTTGTGAAGCTCACAAAATATGCGCAAGTCACACCAGTTATGTAACCACAACATGCAGCCCCCTGACTCACACTCTTTATTTCCAGCATGCTGCCCACACACTGGGTTTTGATCAAAAACCTGCCTTGAGATGCCAACAAAATTTAACTGCCCTGGCCTATTTATAAGGAAGGGAAGGATATAAATCAAATAATATAAATACATTTCATCCATCTTCACAACTACACTAGGCAAGTTATGTCTCTGACTTGGGTTAGTTTGCCTTGGGCAGAACTCTAGTTCTACTGTTCAACACTGTCTGTCCGTTCAGGTGGCTCATGACAGACTACTGTAATTTCTGAACAAAGCAAGGTAATGGTTCATATCCAAGAGAAGAACTGGCCAGATATTACCTGAGTGGAGCTATATTTGTAAGCAGCAACTCACCAGGGATGAGTAGAAACTTGCCTCTAGGCATCCAAGAAATTAGTTGGGACCCTTCCCCCAGTATTAGACAACACTACTAATATTTGGGGGGCCAGCAAAACTACTAGTTGAGCTAGACATGTATCTATGTGAAAATGAGAAATGACAACTTCTCACTTTCACCAATGCATAACTCTTTTGACAAGTTGGTTCTGTGGATCATAGATTGCTAAACACTGAACACATTATCAGTTTAAAAGGTAACTATAACATGTAATCCAAAATTTCTGGCAAATTCCAAAATGCAGTTGTTCTTTAACCAAAACACACACTGGACCATAATGTTTTGTAGCCAAGCTGTTGAAAAATAAAAATCAAACTAGGCTGAAGGCTCACTCGGGTGGGAGTGAACTTCCACCAAGAGGATCTCATTAGAGAAATAAACCTCCCTCTTATTGTCATCAATTCAGCTTTTAATAAAAATGAATTCTGAATCTTGGTGTATGGAGGAGGCATTCTTTAAGGGAAATTGTCTAATGAAAGGCTTTACAGA
Organism: Phrynosoma blainvillii; assembly: GCA_026167975.1. NCBI lineage: Eukaryota > Metazoa > Chordata > Lepidosauria > Squamata > Phrynosomatidae > Phrynosoma > Phrynosoma blainvillii. The sequence continues at coordinate 5,167,931 of JANUYF010000008.1, forward strand.
ACTACAATTTGTTTTGTCCTCTGAAACAAGCTGAGAACCAGTGGAGGCCTATCTGAGATGGAAGAATGGAGCTACCATAAAGCAGTAATTTTATCTACTTTGCACACCCAATCAGAAAAGGGGACAGGAATAACAGAATTCTCCAATTACCTATTAGATTCTTCACCTTTATAGTAATCTGCAGCTTGTTCATAATGTGCTATTGCCTGGAAAGAAGCAGAGAAGAAAAAGGGTGAGAACATGAGATCAAACAAAAGCTCTGGGTTCAGGGCAAAGGTAATTGTTCTTGTTGTTGTTGTTGTTAAGTCGACCCCGACTCATGGTAACCCTATGGATGAAACATTTCCAAACCTATCCACCACTGTTCTGCTGTCAAGAAATAAGATGACAACTAGGAATGGGAAGGGCAGCTATGAAAGAACTAGACAAGATCATAAAGAGTAAAGATACACAAATGAGCACTAAAGACAGAATCGTCCAATCTATTGTATTCCCCATCACCATGTATGGATGTGAAAGCTGCACATTGAAGGAGGCAGATAAGAGGAAAATCAACTCATTTGAGTAGTGGTGCTGGAGAAGAGTGCTGAGGATACTGTGGACAACCAAAAAGACAAACAAATGGGTCCTTCAACAGATCAAGCCTGGATTCCACCTAGAAGCCAAGATGATCAAATTGAGATTGTTGTACTTCAGTCACACTATGAGAAGGCACATATTCCTCCAGTGATCAGCCATATACTGCACCTTCACCATCTCCCCATTTTTCAAAATCATCTGAAACATGGCTGGTAGAAGAAGCATGATTAAAAAGAACACTTCAACTTCTTTTCATGATACCTTTTCAATGTCCACCAGCTCTGTCTCATAGATCTCTGCTATTGTTATGTGGTGTTTGGCTGCAATAGTGAAACGGCCCTAAAAGAAGAGAAAGACAGAGAGGGAATAAAATGGATGCAAACATCCAGGGGCAGTGGATATATACATGCAGTCATCACAGCCCCAAAGCACTTCAATTTTAAGTCCTAGGTAGTTCCTAACTATGCTGAAACCTGGCAATTGTCTTAAGTCTCCTGGTTGTCAGTGAAACCCTAGAAATTAATCTGTATCAACGGAAATGTTTTCTTGGCCTGCAAGCAAAATACACATTAAGAAGTATGATGCATATCGAAGTACACCTGGGAAAATTCATTTGTACAGAACTACATTAGGTTTGTCAACATGAAAAAATGTGTTTTCTGCACAAATAGTAATATTTTTATACAGGAGGCAATGTATATTGCACAACAGACACTATTTCATGCCCAAAAATAAAATACACAACCTATCCCAAATCTTTTAAAATCAAGCTCTGAACTCCACACACATACTGATGGCCCTTGAAGTTTCTTCCAACTCTATGATTCTATGACATCGGCTTACCATGTCTGTGTAGATCTCAATAGATCTGAGGAGACAGTTAATGGCCTCTGTTTAAAAAAGAAGACAGCATTGCTAGCTTTAAACACAGTCAAATCAAGAAATAAAGCCAAATAACAATAACAATAAGAAACAAAGCTGTGGGTATATGTACAGCACAATTCCTTCCCTGAAGATCAACAGCAACTTAAGAGAAAGCTGCAGATCTTCTGGGAATTGGAAGAGGACACAAAGCAGTCTTGGGGAATTGATTAGTCTGTATTTTCACCAGTAAGGGTATGTATGCAACTAGCCCCACACCTAGATTCTACTCTAGGGACAATTCAGAGATTATCCAATACAACTGGCCATTTAAAAGTTATGTACATCTCTATAACCAGCATTCCAGTATCAAAAGAGTGGAATCCTATGCTGCCCTTGTGTGGCCTACTGAAGAACTACAGCACTGACAGTTTTAATGGAAGGTTGTTCCAAGAATGGAAGAAGACACTGCTAAAGTTTCAGAATCGGAACCAAGCTTTTGGAAGTTACTTTAAATGCACAAAGATTACTTGTACAAAGATTACTTTATCCCACTGAGCCCCCTTCCCTCTGCTCCACCAACAAGCTTTCCCACAACTTAAGCTTTGTTTCATTTAACTATTCATATGCCACCCTCACACCAAATTCACATGAACATGGTAGTTTAAATATATATTTTAAAAGCTTACATCCAGTGCCAAAACAATAAAGTGGGAACTGAAGGAATCACTCTGGGGCTTCACCACTGAAAATGTCTTTTACCTTACCCAAAAGTGGCACTCAGGAAGACTCCTAAAGCCCTACATAGAGACATGTTTTCTTCTGTTATTAAATAGTGAAGGGTTTTAGAATTCAAACCCAGCATCTTTAATCAGAATTGGTCCAGCAAAGCCAAGAGTAGCAAGTGTATATTTGAACTTCTCTGGACCACATTAGAAGGGTGGGTAAGGGCCACCCCCACTGTCTGTTCTGTCACCAGCAGAATGCAGGGCTGTCTTGTCCACCATTGTCCTCACAGAAACCAAGCACAAACTAAAGGCAGACAATCTAAAGGATGAGAATCATTTAATGCCACCTTTTTTTAAAAAATGTTGCTGGTGCTTGTCCTTGACCCTATCCAGTGCTCTGCTTCCCTCAATGCAGTGACAAGGACGAATCTCACTCTTTAGCTCTGCTACCATAGCCAATAATCAGAATGCAAATCTCTAAAAGATTAATCCCTAGGGAGGATTAAATTTGTTTTCTCCTCAGGTTACTTTATCATCTTTCCCCCAGAAATTATTGACAGAGTCAAGACAGTCGCAGGAAAAGGCTATCTCCTCCTCCACTGCCACCATCTCGCTTATTTGCCTGCCTCTTTTCCTGTTAATAAATGCCAGAAGTCTGACACACAAAATCCAGAGTGAGGAATCCTCTTTAAGAGGCAAAGTACATCTCTGACCCCCACCAAAAAACACAGAGCAAAGTGCCTGCATGTACTAGTTAACATTGCAGGGAAACAAACAACAAGAACAGAACTAAAGAACCCCCTTCAAGGGGTGAACATGTCTTGATGTTGTATTTGTCCCACCAGAAGCTGGAAAAATCATTGTTGTCGACTACACCACCCTAAATTCCCAGTTAATATAGCCAATGGCCATGCTAACTAAGGCATTCTGGGAGTTGTAATCCAAAGAAGTAACTTTCCTGATCTCTAAATTTCACAGTTTAGTGAAGTTGAAAGGCTTTATGTTATCTTTGTTACTTCATATCAAATTACATAGAAGACTGGTTCTTAGGACTCTTACATCTGTTCAAAGGTACAAACAAAAGAAACCCCTAAAATGAGGCTTGAATACCGAGCCATTTAAATATCAAATGCACTCATGGATTGGAGTTATGAATTTCACATCTGTAAGATCTACACAAGCCAGTGAGAGGGGATTTGTTAACTTGCATCTCTTATGCAATACTGCAGACTAGGGATTCCCACTAAATCAGGACATCTCAGTGCATTATACAAAGAAGCCAGCTGGCATCGTAGCTTTTGCCCTTCAACAGCCTACGTGACTTGCAGCTTTGGAGAAAGTGAGAAAGCATTTACAGGGCAGTATTTGGTGGTTAAATGCCAAGATCAACCACGTCCAATACAGTTGCTTGCATTCGATTATACTGTCTTAAAAAACACAAAAATATCTAATTAAATATGGTTTCTCATTTATCTAACTATGGCTACTACATGAGTTTCAAAATGAGCCAGGATCTTAAGCCAATTTCTGCATTTCCCAAACCACATTAGTAAAATGGCTGCGTGGGTGGGCAAAGGGATCATGTACATATCCACTTATTAAGCAAAATTATGACTACTCAATTGTAGCCATCAGACAGGGTAGACAGGCAACTACAGAAAAGTGTAGACAAGTATGAATACATTGTGTATTTTTTTTTTCAGCAAAAAACTATGTATTCAATTAAACCCAAGACTTTGTGTACTCTGCATGATGGAAAGTTCCGGAATTTAAATTCTGCTGTTTAAACATGTTTATATGGGTAATAAAACAATCTACTGTGCATCTAAGATGCAAGTCTTTAGAATATTTGGAAGTACAAATGGACCTCATTTCATGAAACATTATTGCACTCACATACCCCATCTCATAATCAAATCTTGCCTGAGCTCTGATAAGACAGAATTATAACGGAATCCTTTACGCACCTTGAGGATCTGCTTTCTTGAAGGCATTGCCTGCATCCACAAAGCTCATGGCTGCATCATGCTTGTTCTGCAGCTGGAGGTGCAATTGAGCAGCCTGGCAGAAAGCATTCCCAGCAGCTAGAAGAGAGAAAAGGGGATAGATGGCTGTGCAAGACTTGGAATTTGTTAAAGCATACTACAGATCCAAAACCAGAGTTACCAAGGCAAAGAAAATTGGTTGCTTTTAAGAAAGAACTTTTAATAGTGTGCAATGTTGTTGTTGTTTTAAAAAAAACTGATGTTCTATATTATTTTGACTTGTATACATAGTTTAGATACTTTTGAACAACCACTGTTGTATTCTTTGGTCTACTCCATACTGTAATTCTTTTAGTTTTGTAAGCCAACTTGAGTTGTAGCTCTGGAAAAAAAGGCAGAATATAAATAAAATAAGAATCCCTCTTATTTCTAGAAAGGGCTGGGTAACGTGTGGCCCTTCCAGGGTTGCTGGACTGGAACTTTCATCAATCACAATCAGCCTGGCCAAAGGCAAGGAATGCTAGAAGCTGAAACTCAAAAAATAAGCTCTCAACTCAGATTTAAAAACAAGAAAATGGCTTGAGTAAAGTGGTTCAGATTCATATTGCTTTAATTATTATTATGCTAATTGTTTAGAGGCTTAAGCATCTGACTGCAAAGCTCTCATCTTACCACCCACACAACTACCACCGCCTGGAATACATTTAGATTTCTGGAAAACAGACAAAACAGATTTTCCTGACATGCGAGGTAATAATTATTACCTGGAAGTTATTATGGTATATTGAAGAAATATTGATACTGTCAACATTGGTCCCTAAGTGAATGATGTTTAGAAAACCAGCTCATTTGTCCTTTATTTTTGTTACAGGTTGTGCCAGAAGTGACTAAAGTGTAAGATGGAGAAGTACGAGAGGGTATCGTAAAGTAATAATTATCACCCAGATGTTATTATGATACATTGATGAAATTTTGTCAGTGTCATCATCACCAAGTGACTTTTTCTGTTCCCAAAAATGAAAAATCTGTTGCCAATATGACAACACAAATGACGTCATTCAAGAAGTGGAAGAGTGGTTTAAGGCGCAATCTGCAGACTTCTACAATAACGGTATTCAGAGGGTCAAGAAACTATGGGAAAAATGTGTAAATCTGGATGGTGACTGCATAGAGATAAGTTAACAACTACAAATCAAGACAAACTTTCTGTCAAATGTTTTGAAAGGTGGTAATTAAAACTTTACAATACCTCCTCGTAGGCTGCTGTATCGTTCCAAGTGAAACTACTGGTTTATCTAGCCCAGTGCTTCCCAAACTTTGGTCCTCCAGGGTTTTTGTTTATTGGACTTCAACTCCCAAAAGCTCCAACCAGCTTGGGCAACTGTCAGGAATTCTGGGACCTGAAGTCCAAAATATCTGGAGGATCAAAGTTTAGGAAACTCAAATCTAGCTCATGGCTGTCTATGATGACTAGTAGCAATGATCCAAGGTTTCAGGGAAGGGCCCTTCCCAGGTCAAACGGGAGATGCCTGTTTGAACCTTAAATATTCAGCATTCAAAGCAGGTCCTCTTCCACTGAACTAAAGCCATTCCTCTGATGATACCCTCCACAATCCATAGAACCTAGCCAACCAGTTCACAAGAAATTGGTTAGCACAGCGACTCTCCTAGCAGTTTCTGGTTTCACAAGGTATTATACTTTATTCTTCTGAAGGTAACAGGCTTCAAACTCCTCAAACTGTGAAATACACACTTGTATTGCAATGTGAGTAAAAGGGAACTGCACCACAGGCAGATGAAGTGATGTACATCTCATCAGTATGGGCATGCTGCTCATGAAATATAATCTGAGTTTAATAAAGATAGTGTTACAAGGATGATACATACCACTCCAGTTCTTTGCCATTTTAAACATATTGGCAGCTCTTGCATAGATATCACATGCTTCTTCAACCCTGGAGGAGCCGCCCCTAGGGTGAAAAATAAAATACCAGAGCATCAGCTTGCTGCACTAACAAAGATGATATGAACATTGTACAGAAAAAGAGGAGCTTATCCATCTCAGAGTACTATACCACTTTAGACTGGTTTGCAACTAACTCTAAAACATGGAACAAAATATATTTTAAATATATTTCGTTATTTTTTGGAGGCATATTTGTATGTCTAAATACATCTTAAGCAATGCATTTAGAGATATCTTGTCCAGAAGAAGGGAACCAAATAAAACGTCTGAAACTCAGGCCCTGAGAAATGGTTGAAGGAATTGGGTATGTTTAATCTTAAGAAGAGAAAGCTGAGAGATGATATGATAACCATCTTTAAATACCTGAATGGCCCCCATGTGGAAGATGCAGCAAGCTTGGCTTGAGTGTTATTCTAGGACACTGAGAGACAGTTAAAATTCCCTCTTGGCTATGGAAACCCACTGGGTGGTCTTAGGCATGTCACACCCTCTCAACCTCAGAGGGTGACAAGGCCTCCCGTTGAACAAATCTTGCCAAGAAAACCCTGTGATAGGTTCACCATAAGAAAGAAATGACTTGAAGGTGATCAACAACACGAAATGTAACTAACACAGTACTATGGTTTTCGTCTCTGAATGCAAGTCAAAGTGCTGTAACCAGATGGCAATTATGTTTTGAAAGACATAAGGAATTTCAAGTCCACAAGGCCCTGATCCAACTCTAAAGCCTTTTCTATGTGACTATGGGCCTTTACAGACTGACAGAAATAATGCAGCTTGAGACCACTTTAACTGCCCTGTCTCAATGCTAGGGAATCATGGGACCCATAGTTTATTGTGGTACCAGAGCTCTCTGACAGAGAAGGCTCAATGTCTCAGAAAAAACTACAATTCCCATGATTACTTAGCATTCAGCCAGCACAGTTAAAGTGGTCTCAAGATGCATTATTTCTGTCAGTCTGTAAAGGCCCAAACTCCCAGATTCTTTCTTTCATACTTTTAATAGTCCACTTGCCCTCTCCCTAATCGCTGGCTACCAGAACATGGTGCACTCTCTTCCCATACCTTCAGGCTTATTCTGGCCTCTTGGACTGCATCTGTATTGCAGAAATAATGCAGTTTGAACCTGCTTTAACTGTCATGGCTCAAGGCGATGGAATTTTGGGAATGGTAGTTTGTTGAGACACCAGAGCAACAAACTACCATCCCCAGAATTCCACCGCCTTGAGCCATGGCAATTTAAAGGAGGCTCAAACCACATTATTTCTGCAGTGTGGATGCAATCTAGGGCATTTACTACATAGCTATGTGGTAATCCCCAGTGTGGCAATCTTCTGCAGTGTTTGTTAAGTATCCACTCAGCTTAAAACTTGGATAGTCTCCAGAGCAGCTGATCTAGTTATTGCTTCTCACTCAGTTGTGACAAAACATGTGGTGTAAAGTTTACATACTAAATAAACGAAGCTGATTTATTTGAGGGGCAGCTGAAATAATTTGTCTTCACTTTTTGAGCAGAGATTTTCAGTGTTGCTTACTTCTGCAAGTGTTGCTCATGACTGTTCCCACATAAGTCCAGACTGCTTACTCCACCTTTTGCCCTACCTACCGATGGAATGAGATTCAATATGGTGTAGTGGTTTGAGCATTGGCTGGGACTCCAGGAGATCATGATTCAAACTGCTGCTCAGCAATGGACACCTACTGTGCAGCCGTGGCCAAGTTGATTCTCTCAGCTTCGGAATAAATCTTAGCAAGAAATCCCTGTGAGGGTTGCCATAAGCTGAAGTTGACTTACAGGCACATTAACTGGTAACATGTTGCTTGAGACTGTATGTTTTTAGTTCTCCCCTCCCCTTATTTAAGGCCTCACAACCTTCCAGTTTGTTTTTCCCCAAGAAAATCCACATCACGGACTGAACAAATCAAGACTGAGACTATGCAACTATGCCCAAAATCTTTCAGACAGTCTGCGAAATAAAGTTCTTCCTGCTCACCATGCCAAAATATTCTGCCTGAATATACTGAAGACTACCGTATATAGAATATACTTGAACAAAATGGAGTTCGTTTGGAGACTACCTGCCAATGGCAAGTAGTGAGACCTTGTCAGAAATTTAATCAAGTTTGAAAGAAAAGATTTTGCAGTACAAATTTAAGGAGCACAAAGTAAATAATGCTCCAGTGTGTGTCTTTAAGATGTTTTCAACAAACATGTAAGAATTAAATCTTCTGAGTCATTCTGAAAAAAATGTACAGAATCCAGTTTAAAAATTTCCATGCTACAGAAACTGAGAAAGCTAGATCTATGATAAATTCCTGGGCCAAGTGGCATCTTCCTATCATACAACACATACTAGAACAATGTAGTCTCAGATTCAGGCCGTAGCTGTGAAACCAGGGATAGTTTTTATGCAGCACTTTATTTTAGGCTGAGACCTGTGAAATTAATTTCTCAGACAAGGAACACCGGAAATTTACTTGATTTATTAGGTAGGTATTATTTGCAAACTAAGAATTATGGATGCAACAGTACAACGTCTTGTGCAGAAAGATAAAGAAAATTACTACAATGACCAATGCAGAGAAATAGATCACAACAAAAAGGGGAAAAAAAGAGATCTATTTCACAAGATCCAGGAAATCAAAGGAAAATTCAAACCAAGGATTGGGATGATCTATGACAATAAAAATAACATAATTCAAAACCAGGAAGGAATAAAAAGAGATTGGATGCAATGCACAGAAGAATTATACAAAAGAGATGACAAAATAAAGGACACATGGAATGAAGAGCCATACGAAGATGAACCCCAAATTCTAAAATGTAAGGTGGAAACTGCAATGAGAGAAGTAGCGAAAAACAATTCACCACGATTAAGCAGAGCAGTGGAGGACAGAGGGTCTTGGAGATGTCTCATCCATACGGCTGCCATGAGTCGAGATCAACTTGAGGGCAGTTAACAACAACAACTTTGTTTAGAACTAACAATGAGATTCACCATGGGTTTCCATAGCAAAAAGTGCAAGAAGAGAGTAGCCCTTTTCAGTCTATGAAGCTCTAACCTAAACAAGACGTACATGCACAGCCACTGATTTGAATCCCCATTCGGCCATGGAAACCCACTGAATGACCATGGGCAAGTCATACTCTCTCAGCCTCAAAGGTAAGCTACCATGAACAAATCTTGGCAGGGAACCCCCATGTTAAATTCGCCTTAGGGTTGTCTTCAGTCAAAAACTACTTGAAGGCACACAACAACAGGGCTTTCTGGAAAACATGGGAATGTTATAGCAATTAAAGATTTTTTTAAATCACAAGAGAACCTTTTAATCTGTAACATGTCCTCCAGCTAGAACCTTCCCTAAGCTGAAAAGCATTTAATGAGACCTATATTCTAAAATCTTTTGTAATAGCCTTCCTCAACTTGGCAGTCTTTTGATGCTTTAGCTAACAGTTGCTACAACTCTCAGCTGCTGGCCATGCTGGCTGGGCCTGATAATAGTTTGAGTCCAAAACATTTGGAGGGGATCAAGTTGGGGAAGGTTGCTTTAAAATCACACCCTAAACCATGTATTTGATCTCAACTGCAACCTCAAGTAAAAATCACATTCATAACTGCCATACGACTTATCTTTCAGAACCCTGTCATGTTAGACTGTCTCCATTCATTATATAAAAAAGGTTCTGCCTATCCCAACCATCACCCAGTTCAGTAACCACAGCCATCACCCCTAGAACCCCATTTTTGTCAAGATGCAGGTAAACAGAGATCTCAACATCCTTCTTCACAAAATTACAACTCCTATCTCCAAGGGTATGGATTGCTCTCCAAGAAGTAGGTGTGTTCTCTTAAATGTAGAGCCCCACTGAGTTCAGAAAGGCATACAGTGGTCCCTCCACATTTGCTGGGATTAGGGGTGAATGATCCCTGTGACTGTGAAAACACTATTCTTTTTACCTAAGAGATTACCTCTCTAGAATCTCCAGTGCAACTCTATGGCCAACATCTGTCAAATGTTGATCACAGAATCATGTTGGAAGATCTAAAAATGCCCAGAGAAGTGTTTTCTCTAGGAACATCTAGGTTCTCCAGCACAACTCTATGGTCAACTTCAGCCACAGTTGCGCTGGAGGAACTAGAGAGTCCTATAGAGAACATACTAATCAAAATCAAAAACAATCAAATCCACAAAAGTCAAAGCTGCAAATGTGGAGGGACAACATACTTACCCTACCCCTACACAAGACTCTATTCCAGTGATAGAGCAGACCAGATACATTAGTGACCCACCCTCCCACACATATTAAGCAATGTAACATGATTATCTCCACAGGCTTATATCCATCAGTAAATGGGACTGTGCCTCTTTTGGCTGGTAAATGAAGCATTCTGGGTAGGAAAAACAAACAATTTCCAAGTATAGCACTTTGTTTTATCACTTCTCCCTCCCACTCCCCTTTTCATCCTAGAAGCAAATCATTTCCTCCCATCAACAATCGCTGCCACTCATGAACCGTGTTCTTTTTCACAGCATTATCTATTTCAGCTCCCTGGTGAAGAGGTGTTCCGCCTCTCAGGGCTCAGATGTGCATTCTGCGAGAGAGAAATCAGCCTTGAGTCATCAGCTGTGTCACATGCCCTCCATCCCCTTGCCTGCCTACTCTCCCCACCAAGCAGCGAGTGGCTGCTGCTGCTTCTTCAATAACAGACACTGCCTGCGGGAGAAAACTGATGCACAGCTAGGAAAGCTGCCGGCACAGACCAATTCTCCCTTTACCGCCTACAGGTTACAGGACTAAGGTTCCGTCTAAAGCCTATTTTCAAGGAGAAAAAAAAAAGCATTTCAAACAAACATTTTTATCACAAATAACTCAAGGACAATTGAAGCCCACACATACACACATGTGACAATGTAATCCCATCTTCCAGGAAAAAAAAATATAGGATGCATTTGCTCCAAGAATTTAGTTTTCCAAGACTCCCGCTGCTGTGCTTTTCCATTATGCTACTCTGAATCATCTCCCTTCATTTAACTCACCCCAAACCACATATTATGCAATGGGGGGGGGGGGGGAACCACAAAGGTCATCTTAGAATAGACAATTAAAGAAGCAGGCTCTTTTTCTCAGCAAGAAGACAGATTTAATCACAGGGAGGATACAGAACAAGAATTTTCTCTGTAAAATCAAGAACTGAAGAGCACCAGTTTTTGGGTTTAAGCAAATAAAGGATTCTTCAAGACAGGCCCACATATTATGGCTTCATTATTTGTAGTCTTCATCACCCCTAAGGCTATCAGGAGTCCTGTGGCACCATAAAGACTAATACATTTATTACAAAATCAGCTTTCATGGATTATAGTTCATCTCAGAAACTCAATAAGCATTAACCTTTTAACTGCCACAGGACTCTGTTAGCCTTAGGAGTGATGAGGAGTGTTGTAGTCTAACGCATCTGGAACGCTGGGGAAAGGTGTAATTTACTGAAGTCCCATTTACACATTTCCAGACAGCTGTAGTTTTTGAGGTAGGTAGACAGTTTCAATTTATTCCTGTTTGTTAAGATATCCTTCCCTAAGAAAGCCAATGCAATTCTAGGCTGCATCAACAGAAATGTAGTGTCTAGATCGAGAGAAGTGATAGTACTATTCTATTCTGTGTTGGTCACCTGGAATACTGTGTCCAGTTCTGGGCACCACAATTCAAGAAGGATGTTGACAAACTGGAGCATGTCCAGAGAAGGGTGCCCAAAATGGTGGAAGCTATGCCCTATGAGAAGTGGCTTAGGGAGGTGGGTATGTTTAGCCTGGAGAAGAGAAGGTTAAGGACTGACACAATAGCCAGGTTTAGATATCTGGAGGGATATCATATTGAGGATGAAGCCAGCTTTTTTTGTCTGTCCCAGAGGCCAGGACCCAGCAATGAATTCAAGCTACAGGAAAAGAGACTTCACCTAAACATTCCTGACATGAAGAACTTCCTGACAATAAGAGCTGTTTGATAGTAGAAGATGGTCCCTTGGAGTGTGGTGGAGTCTCCTCTTTGGAGGCTTTTAAACAGAGGCTGGATGGCCACCTGTCAGAAATGGTTTGATTGTGAGTTCCTGCATGGCAGGGGTGGGACTGAATGTCCCTTGTGGTCTATGATTCACTCAAAACTCTGCCACCCTTAAGAAAAGCAAATCTAGGCTGATCCTATATTGATACTTCATTCATATAATCACTCCTGCTTTCAATAAAATTCAGTGAATGAAAGAGTATTATTAACAGTACTAACACACTTTTAGTGAGAGAGCTGATACAGGCAATTAGTCCTTAAGAAACTTAGCAAACCTTTCCAGGATGACAAAAGCTTTGGTAAACTAACCTATCACAACCCATTACTTGCACAAATCCTTAATCCTCGCACGACTGTATTAGTCTGCCTAAGCTTTAGTAGCTCACTGCCTTCTGGGAAATGTACCTGGGACTTAACTACTCTTCTGCCTTACAGCCTGGAAAGCTGGAACAGTAATAGAAACTAAGCCAAATCACAGCAGCTCAGATGCTACTATGACCTTCTCTGCCTTCTGTCAAGCCAGAATCCTCTAACAGCCAAATCACACCACTCCAGTTATGCCCCTGGGAAGCTGTGAAAGGTACAAAACTGGAAAAATAATAATAATAATAATAATTTTTATTTATAGCCCGCCTCTCTGCGGAGCAATCGGGGCGGGTTACAGCATTTAAAATACATAAGTTAAAACAATCAAAATCCCCATCTATCCCTCCCACCCCTTAAAACAATATTAAACTAATTATAAATTAAAACAACATGCTCCAAAATAAAATAAGCCTGTAAATACAATAATAAATAACATGATGATGGCGGCATGAGGGAGGGGGCAATGGAGCTGTTCCTGCAAACCGGAGAATTATTCCGGGAAGGCCTGCCGGAATAACAGATGCAGCTGGAGGACTTTTACTCATGAACAAACTGTTGGGGCAAGAAAGAAGGATACACGCAGGCATACAGATTTCATGGTGCAAATGGGCATCACGGAATGGAATGATACAAGAGACTGCAGTTCAAGCAGCTTCCTCCAAGTTTTTATCCAGGCCATGTATGATACTATCGATTAATGCCTCCCCGAGAAAGAGATTAAGGCCTACCTCTGGTGACTGGATTTGTATCCTAAAGTTCTACAAACATAACAAAAATGTGGACCACATGTTTAGTTGTGAGGATGGCAAACTGCAAGATACACATGGCAGTGGATATTAGAAAGACTCTTTACATGACAAGTTACCAAGATATTTCATGCTTCTACAAGGACAAAACCAACAGTTTTCAGGAAAATCACCTTTTGAGTACTTTCTTTCAGGCTTTTCCCAGACCTATGTTCAATCATTGTACCCCTCATACAAACAACAGACTGCAGAGAAGAAACCCTAAAACTCACAATGAATACTCTCCTCAGCTCTTCTTTAAGTTTCTTGTAATGAAGTTACATCCACACCTCCCAAATAATATTTGCACCAACACCTCCTGATCAGCACTTCCAGAGGTTACTCCTGCCTCACCAGATTGCTCCATCTGGTTTCGGTTTCTTGTTCCCATCATGCCACTGAATATACAAAAGTGAAGAAGTGTAAGGAATTCCATTATACACACTAGTAGTAAAGAGGCGTCCCTTGAATCAATTACCAAGGAGTAGGTAAAAGAAATCACATTCCTGCAACTCCTTCCTAGAAGCTCCCCATATAGTCTTCTGCATCCACCTCCCAAAACTACCAGTCCTTCAGTTGTTTTTCCAAAAGACCCTTTTAAAAACATTCTTTTAACCAACTTGTATTCAGTTGTTCTCGCTTTTCCAACTACTTTCAGGTCCACTTCCTCTTCTGCCTCAATGCTAATTAACCTCAGGGCTCTTCCAGTTTCTCCAAGATAAACACATATTTTTAGTTACACAATGCTTCCAGTATCTGTTTCCTTATACATTGTTGTCCTCAATACTATTCAGTTCATAGCCCTTTTGTCTCACAGCTCTACTTATTCAATCTATTTCCAAACTCACTCAGTTTGCTCCCAAATATCTCTTTCACCCCACTCCCTTCAGCACTGCTGACTCCATTAGGTCTCATCAATTTCTTCTGGTCACCCTTTCTAGTCTTCCCAAAATCTTATCATTCCCTTCCAGTCTTTCCTAGTTTCCCCCCACCTTTTATGAGTCTCTTCAAAGCACATCTGACCCTACCAAGACCAACAGGCACAAAACACACAGCATCCACCACAAGCTTGACCCACCCAGGATTATTCATAAATGTCATTCTTGAACTCTCTGAGGAAGCCTGTCATCAGGCACTACCTCCCAACCAAATTCCTTTTCTTCCCTCACATTTTCCAGAACCACAAGAGCCCACCAATGTCCCAGTCACACTTAAAACAAAAAGTCCCCATCTTTCCTACCACATGCTTCCACACACCTGGACTATGTCATCCAGCTCTGAGCCACAGCTACACAAGAATGTTAACAGCCATGTTAGGGCCTTTGCAGACTGCCAGAAATAGTGCAAATTGAGTCCACTTTAAGGATTAAGGTTAGTGCTAGGGAATCATGGGAATCTGTTTTTTTTCTGAGACATTGAGCCTTCTCTGTCAGAGAGCTCTGGTGCCACAATAAAATACAGTTCCCACGATTCCCTAACCCTTAAAGTGGACTCAATTTGCACTATTTCTAGCTGTCTGCAAAGGCCCTTGGATTAGATTTAAGGCCTATCTAGTCCAATATTCTGCTCACACATGGCCCATCAAGAACCCATGGGAAGCCCACCATCAAGAACACCCCTCATCCTGTATGACATCTGATACAGAGAGGAACACTCTCTTTGATACCAGAAATGATACATTGGCAATCTAAGCTTCTAGCCACTGATAGCCTTGATCTGCATTTATTTATCAACACACCCACCCTTTAAAGCCATTCCAGGCTGGAACTACACTGCAGAATGAATGCCGTTTGACGTGCCTTTAGCTGCTCAATGCCATGGCATTGAGATTTGTAGTTTAGTGAGATATTTAGCCTTCTCTCTCAGTGAGCTCTGGCGTACACATGGCATACCAAGCCCCAAGTATTCCCACAGAACCAGGCTGACCAGACACGTCCTCTTTTTCCTGGACATGTCCTCCATTTCAACCTCCTCTCCAGGAGGAGGAGTAATTCCACAACGTCCTCCATTTTGAGCATGAGTTTATCTTTATCTGAGTGTTTTTAACTTTCATGTAGTCCTGTCCTACATTTTTTCTGGAACGTCTTCCATTCTGCGGTGCCTCGTCCTCCCTGGCGGTGAGGACATCTGGTCACCCTGAACAGAATGCACTCACAAAGGTCCAAAGCCCACTAAAGAAATAATTCAGTTTGAGACCGCTTTAACCACCCTGGCTCAGTGCTAGAGAATTCTGGGAACTGTAGTCTTGTGAGACATTTAGCCTTCTCTGTCAGAGAACTCTGGTGCCACAATAAACTACAGTTCCCCCAGGATTCCACAGCACTGCGCCAAGGCAGTTAATGCGGTCTGAAACCGGATTATTTCTGCGGTATGTTTTGGACCACCGTCGCTTCTTCTTCTCCCTCTCTCAATGGTCCCGCGGGCCTCACCCGAAGAGTCCCGAGAAGAAGCCATGAGAGCCGCGCACTTTCTTGTCCGCTTCGGCCAGCAGCTGCAGCGCTTCCTTCTCCTTGCCGCTAGTATCCATCGCCATGAGCCTGACGAAGACGACAGCAGCGGCCGCCGCAGGAACAACAGAGAAAGACGACAGGAACCTCTCCGGCAAACACCTTCTCCTCCTCCTCACACTGAGGGACTGAAGGCGACGTCGAAAGGCGGAGTCGACGCCTGAGGAGGACGTTGACGCACGCGCGATGACGTCAGCGCGCACGGCCAAAGCCCAGAAGCCACTCGCCACAACAAACCACCAGCCGCGGTAGCGCCTCTCTCACGTGACCACGGACAAAAAAAATTGACACCAACGCCACGCCTCCTTTAGAACTCCCAGAAGCCACAGCGGCCGGCGCCGGCTGGGGCGGCTTTGCCTCACGTGACCGAGGTTGTGCTGACTCATCGGGGTCACGTGATCATTGAGTTGCGCAGGGAAGAGGGTGGAGTGGTAGCGTCCGTTGTGGGGGGGGAGGTTGGGTTGTACCATTTCAAAGTGTAGGTTTAAATGCAGGGGTGACAGGGTTTGTTTTTTAAAATTTATACTATTATAGCAACATATAGTATAATTTTTTAAGATTTATAATATAACAATATATGGTATATATATATATATAAAACATAATTTTAACAATATATGGTATATTTTTAAACCTAATATTCTAACAATATATGGGATATTTTTAAACATATATTGTAACAATATATGATATGTTTTTACACTTACCATAATATTATATGGTATATTTTTTAAACTTATAACAATATGTTATATATTTTTATACTTATAATAATATATCGGTTTTTTAAAAACTTATTATAATGATATATGGGATATTTTTAAACTTATAATATTATAACAATATATGACATATGATTACACTTATAATATAGCATGATATATATTTTGCACTTATAATAATAACGGGATATTTTTTAAACTTATAATACTATAACAATATATGATATTTTTACACATATAATAATAACATTAGGGATACTTTTAAAAACGTATATTATAAAAAATATATGATTTTTTTACACTTATAATAACAACATAAGGGATATGTTTTTTAAAACTTATATTATTATAGCAATATATGATATTTTTACACTTATAATAATAACATAAGGGATATTTCTTAAAACCTGTAATAGTATAACAATATATTATATATTTTTACACTTATAATAATGACATAAGGGATATTTTAAAACTTATAATATTATAAAAATATGTGATTTTTTTTTAGATTTACAATAACAACATAAGGGATATTTTTAAAATTTATAATATAAAAATATGTGATTTTTTTATATTTACAATAACAACATAAGGGATATTTTTAAAATTTATAATATAACAATATATGATTTTTTTTACATTTACAATAACAACATAAGGGGTGTTTTTTTTTTAAAAAAATTATATTATAGCAATATAGGCTATGTAAAATATCATTTCATACTCATGTTTGACCTTTTAAAAATATTTGCTGACTGAGGAACTTGACTGGATTTTGTGGATTGTCGCATTCTATTTGCATACTTGTTTTATGAATTTTAGTGACGTTTAAAAATCAACTCCCAAGTCATCATTAAATAATTTGTACCATCATCCTGGCCATCGATGGAGCTGTTTTGGCTACCTATCAACTGCGTTTTGGGTCATTACGTTCCCTATTCATGTACAGTGGGTCCTTTGTGTGCGCTGGAGTCTGGTTCCAGGACCCTCTATGGACACCAACATCTGTGAAGTCCCATTACACTTGCCCCTCCACATTTGTGGCTTTAACTTTTGCAGATTTGCTTATTCACAGATTTTATTAATATGTTCTCTCTAGGAATATCTAGGTCCTCCAGCGCAACTCTAGGCAACTTTAAGCAAATGTTGCACTGAAAGACCTAGAGCAAGGGTAGGCAACCTTTCCCCTTTAAGGGCCGAGGGACTTCAGCTCCCAGAATCCCAGGAGCTATTGGCCAACATGGGACTATTGGCCAACATGGCTGAGGCTTCTGGGAGCTGAAGTCCCTCGGCCCATAAAGGGGAAAGGTTGCCTACCCCTGACCTAGAGATTCCTAGAGGGGACACTCCATAGGCATTCGGAGCTCCTCCAGCGCAATTCTAGGGTCGATGTCTGGCAGATGTTGACCACAGAGTTGCGTTGGAGGACCTAGAGCAGGGGTAGGCAACCTTTCCCCTTTAAGGGCCGAGGGACTTCAGCTCCCAGAAGCCTCAGCCATGTTGGCCAATAGTCCCATGTTGGCCAATAGCTCCTGGGATTCTGGGAGCTGAAGTCCCTCGGCCCTTAAAGGGGAAAGGTTGCCTACCCCTGACCTAGAGATTCCTAGAGAGGTGTCTTCTCTCAGGTAAAAGCATTGTCTGGCAATAAGTGGGATACAAATAAATTATTATTATTATTATTATAGTGTTTTTGTTATTTGCAGGTTTTCCACATTCATGGGGGTCCTGTGCCCCTGACCCCAGCGAATGTGGAAGGACAACTGTATATACAGTGGTGTAGTAAAATAGTGTCCCGTATATCAAATGGCAAAATCAAGGTTTTCTTTTTGGGAATTTTATTACTATTATTATTATCATTAAACTTTATTTATAAAGCTCTGTAAACTTGCACAGTGCTGTACATACTGAGTACAAAAACATCAAAATTTTTAAAAACCTGCCTAAGTCTAAGAAAACAAAATACACTTGTCCCTCCCGATTCGCAGGGGATCCGTTCTGGACCCCCCCTGAAAATCAGAAATACCACAAATATTGAAGTTCCATAGGATATAACAGTGCTTTAATATTTGAGAAGTATTAGAATAAATGAGAACGAAGGTAAATTGAACTAAGTTCTTTTGGATTGGCTGGAGCAATGCAATTCCAGGTCCCTTTCACACTCCACATTTTTAGCACTATGATTCCACTTTAACTACTGTGGTTCAATCTATGGAATGCTGGGAATTTCCATTTTGATGTCCATAAACACTAGTTTATGATAACCCTTTAACAAGGTTTTCTTGGCAAGATTTATTCAGAAGAGGCTTGCCATCGCCTTCCTCTAAGACAGGTTTCTCCAGGTGTTTTGGACCTTGGTTTCCAGAAGCCCCAGCTAACTTATCGAATGCTCAGGAATTCTGGGAGCTGTGGTCCCAAACATCTGGAGGACCAAAGTTTGGAAACCACTGCTCTAAGGACAATATCACAGTACACTGCTACAGCATAATTATTCCATTTTTACTGCTATGATGCCTCCAGTAGAATCCTGGGATTTGCAGTTTAGGGAAAGGCATTTAGAATTCTCAGCCAGAGAGTTCTTAGGACTCACTAAATTACAAGTCCCAGAATTCCACAGGAGGCAGCCATAGCAGTTAAAGTGGAATAATAGCATTATAACTGTGTAGCGTGATATTAGCCCAAGGCTGAGAGAGAACAACTTGCCCACGGTTACCCAGTAGGTTTCCCTGGATTGAGCAAGGATTCGAACCCTGTTCTCCGGGATTCATAATCCAATACTCAAACCACTGCACCATGCTGGCTTCCATTTGTAATTAAAGGAAGGGTCCTTAGATAAACTCTCTGCTGTGTTTGACCAGACTGCAAAACCCAGGATTTGTGGTAGATAAAAAGTGGAATCATGACACTATAATTATGTAGTGTGAAAGGACTCTCAGAATGCCAATTAAAATGTATTAAACTGTAACATCTGCATTGCCTTCTTTTTAGCAAAGCACAGAAGTATCTTTGATAGGAAGGTGAATCTACAAACTGAGTAAACACTGGGAAGTTGCCTCTCCAGGAGAATATTTTGTGGCTATGGAGGAAGCCAAACTGAACACATCCATCTGCCAAAGAAAGCAGCTGTTTCATCCTTCCTCCTTTCCAGAAATATTCATTTGCTTTCCTCTTCCCTCCCCATTTCATTTTCCTTTTTCAGAGCAACAACTGTGAACATGGGAGAGGAAACTGTATTGCACTGCAGTCCTGTGTGTGTCTATTGTCACGTAAGTGCCATTGAATTAAATATTAAGATTGCACCCTTTGAAATAATGGGCTGAAAGTGCTGGACTCTTTTAAATTGAACTACGTATTTTAATCACTTTTTATCTTTTTAATTGCACATTAAAGTATGGGTTTACATCATTTTAAGCTGAGATCCTTTTTAATGGTAACTTGTTTTTGCATATTTTTAGTTCTTTTTTAAATTGCAAGTCGCCCTGAATCCAGATTTTGGGAGAGAAGTGTCTGTGGCTACTGCCACACTACAGAATTAATGTAGTTTGACTTTGGTCCAAAACACACTGCAGAAATAATCCAGTTGCTTTAACTGCCCTGGCTCAGTGCAAGGGAATCCTGGGAATTTTAGTCTGTTGTGGCACCAGAGCTCTGTGACAGAGAAGGCTCAATGTCTCCCAAAACTACAGTTCCAAGAATTCCTTAGCATTGAGCCAGGGCAGTTAAAGCAGTCTCAAGATGGATTATTTCTGTAGTGTGTTTTGGATCATAGTTAATAGAGGTCTTCTTGAAATGTGTCAGTCCTTTTATGGCCAATGCAAAATCTCATCATAGCAGACAGTTTCTCCATCAACCACATACCCCAAATTTTAACCCACCGGTTCTCAATGGAGATGTCACCGGACTTCCAACGTTGGGCTACTTCTAATCTGCCAGCAGTAATGAGAAAAATGATCAATTTCCTATATTTCAAGTTAGAATTGTTGTTGTTGTTGTTGTTACATGAAACCATTGTCATAATATCTGGTGAATCGTACTTCTGACCATCCCTGTGAAATTAATTCCAGGTCTCTTTCACACAACAGGGGTTACACATTGTGATTCCACTTTAACCACTGCAGTGTCATGCATGTTGTGGTGGCTCTTTTCAATCCAAATGCAGGTGTTCCAGAATGCAACACTGGAAGGGCATGAGCTTGTCCTCACCCCGTTTTGCAGTATCTTGGGGATACTATTGCAGTCTAGGGACGCTTTTCATGCTGCTGTGAACTTTTCAGAGGAGCCCTGATGGAATCACTTCCGAGGAGAGGTTAGGCTGCAATGCTCATTTTACTGCACCAGGAGCTGAGAGACTGCAAGGCTGCGCTATGCTCAGGATAACAAAGGAGTGAGTATGGTTGGTAGTGGGGCATGGAGGGACAGATGGAGGGGAACCAATTGTGTCTAATTATTCCTACTATTCTTTCTCTTTCTCCCTCTTTGCTTCTTCTACATGCTCTGATAGATGTATTTGCACTGGAAAAAGAGTTTTTGGGGCAGTTTGAAAGGACAGAAAGGTGACAATTGGGAGGGAGGTGGAATCCACCTGCAAGAGATGAAGAAAGCCTTCCCATCTTATGGATTCTTTGTCATTGCCTTAATCATGATAGGACCATTTGAGTCATCAAGAGGAGCTCAGCAGCATTCCTCTCCCATACAGAACAACACAAATTTGTGTCTGCTCTGCCTCCCTCCAAATCTGTATGATGTCCTCCTTCCCACCCACCTTCTTTCTGTCTGTCTCTCTCTATATTTTTAGTATGAAGTGGATGTCAGTGGAGAGATCAGTATAACCAAGATAGGTAAATCAACAGCATACCAATTTTGAGCTAAAGTAGGGGGGGGAATGGGTGGGTGGGAGATGGAGAGATGGGATTTCATTGTGATTTATTGTTTTGAAATTTTATAATGATGTACGCCACCCCGATTGCCTGGCAGAGGGGCAGGATATAAATAAAAATTATTATTATATTATTATTATTAAATCTTTGTAATATGTGGTAGGATTCAAAGATACAGCCATCTTAGTCTGTAAAAATCTGTATATAGAGATCTTCTAGTACCTTTGAGACGAACTAAAGAAGGAAGTTGGCAGCATTACTACTTTGTAATATGTGTTCTCTCTCTGTGTATTATCTTTTGTTATTAGTTGTGGGGGGGGCAGGGTTTTTCTCTCAGAGACTTGCCTTTTGAGACCCTAAATGTCTATGGATTCTTCATTTTGGAGGTACTAGGGTGCTTCCAAATGAGGTGTTTTTACAGTATTCTTGTCTCATTAATGGAATTTTACAGGAGTCCAGACATCAATGCCTACCCCTTGTAACCTTCTTGCATTTTCCTACTATGTCTTCTGTCTTTTTTCATTGCCACACAAACATATACATGCAAATATCCATGAGGTTGTCTTAGAATGGAATAGCTGCACAACGCCTCTGGACTGGTAGCATTGGGCATCAACTCTAGAAGCACCCTCAAATATATAGGATGATTGGGAGGACTGTACCTACTAACTACATTGTTCCTACATAATGTTAAATGCAAACTGAACTGATTACATTATCAAATGCATTTTTAAAGAAACTGCCAGTTAAATATAAAAGCCACTGACTATGCAGAACAACCTTTTCTTTTCCTTTTAAATAAGAAACATGAAGCACTGGGACAAGGAAAATCCTGGATTTTAATTTTTGTATGTTTTAATTGAAAGTCATGTCTGAAGTGGGAGAACAAGAGCTGAAATCTTGCCAGGTTTTGCTTGCTTGTTTGTTTTCATTGCCTCATAAATGGATCAAGGCACATAAAGGGGTCAGAGAGATCATTCCATGTGGTGAAAAACTGCATAGATAAAAGTTCCTTTTACGATGCCAACAACCTTGCTCCTGTAGGGATTCTTAAAGCAAAATAAAAGCTTCTCTTTCAAAAGATGACACAATATGAAAATGTTCACAAATGTAATTGCTGATTGAAGTAGTGCAAAGCCATACCTTTAGGTGGCTAGCACACCTACTGATGGATAACCGCTCCTAATGTTGTAGCAGAAGATCTATTCAGAAGTTAACACATGGGAATTCCCAGTAAAATTGTTTTTGTTTTCTGCCTTCAAGTCATTTCTGACTTATGGCAACCCTAAGGTGAACAAATCACAGGGTTTTCTTGGTAAGATTTATTCAGACTGGGTTTGCCATTGTGTTCTAAGAGAGTGGTTTGCTCAAGGTCATCTATGGCCAAGCTGGGATTTGCACCTTGGTTTACCAAAGTCTTAGTTCATCATTCAAACCACTACATCACACTGGCTCTCCTCCTAGTAAAATGTTATTTACTGACTTCATCTTGCATGCCAGCACTTAAAACTCTGCAGGTTTAGTGAGGTGGGTGTACAAATACAACTCTTGGCCAGCCTGGGTTCACTGCAGTATTGAGCACCTCTGTTTAGCCAACAGAGACATCTGCAGGATGCTTGCTGTCCCTTGCATGTCCCTTTGACATTTGCTGTCCCTTTGTCATGCACCCAGAATCCACATTTGTACCTGATCTCCTATACTTGTACATTTTAGTTTTTAAAGAGACAGTGTTTTTCTGTTTCCATATAAAATGGGAAAGGGAGTGGATGAAGGAATCATGCAGCACCTTTGAGACTAACTAGTTTATTTTTGCATGAATTTTCATATCAGAAAAAGTGGGTTGATAATCCATCAAAGCTCAAGCTAAAATAAATAAGTTTGCCTCAAGGTGCATTCCTTTATTTCTGCCTTCCTTCCCCCCTTTCCAATTTTTTTATTCTCACTGAGCATCTGGATTTGCCGTACTATTTTCTTCTTCCTTTGGAAAACCCCTTTGAATTAAGGAAGTGCTGCTTGCTAAACCACACTGGAATATATAAGCTCCTGTTTCATGAAATTAATGTGTTTGAATGTCTAATGGCCATGGAAGATTTCTACAGGTTAGATTTAACATATTGAAGAGACTCCTGTGAATGCTGAAGAAACATGCATAGGATTGAACTTCAATATGTTCAGTGAAGCCACATCCCTAATATGTTTCTAGGATGGCAACTTTATTTATTTTGTTCCACTGGGGAAATAATGATGAAAAAGAATCCAAAGCTTAAATGCGACTATATCTTATTTTATTCATTTATTTATATCCCATATTTTATCTGAAGATCTCAGGGCGACTTGCAACAAAATCAAAGGTTATGAATGGAGAGGAAAGGTTATGAATGGAGAGGAACACACATGCTATAAGAGGCTGCAGCAGTTTGCTTTTGCTTGAGCCTCCAGGGAAGAGCAAGATTCTGTCCCTTCCTCTCCTCCTTGCTGAACGAAGTGCAAACTATTTTTGCACTGTGACCTCAGTTTGCAGCAATTGAAATAAGTGGAGGATAAAATGGGAAAGTGGGAGGAGAAGGAGAAACTGGGTCAAGTGGAAGGACACAGGATTAATTGGGACTGTCCCTATCAAATTGGGCTGGTTGGAGGATATGAAATTGGTGAACCCCTGAAGAGTCAGAACTATCAGACTCTGAACACAATAGCTTCCCAAACCAAGGCTTGCAAGCTGGGTGGCTGGGTGCAGGAACACAAAGCAGAAGGCAAATCCAGAAAAATACAAGGACAGATGGTGAGGCCTGGAGAGTGTAGTGATAATTTGGGAAGGGGCAGGAAGCAATAGCTGAGAAAAAGAGCTGAAACTGAGATTGCCCCCATAATTGGACTGTGGGGAGGAATCCTTTATGTCATGATCAATGTATTGGACACTAAGGTGCCATGAGACTCCTCACTGGTTTTGCAGCAGCAGATTCAAGATTGCTATCTTTCAGGAACTCAGACTTTGAAGAATTTGAAAAGCATATGGCAATAAATATGGCGATCGCTATGCAGAGGGGCAGGGTATAAATAACATTTTAGTAGTAGTAGTAGTAGTAGTAGTAGTACCAGGTGCTGTAGGCTGTATTTCAGAGGAAGGAACTGGCAAAACCACCCCAGTATGCCTTACCTAAGAAAATGCTATGAAATCTGTGGGGTTGCTATAAGTTGATGGGTGACTTGAAGGAACTGACACACACATCAAGAACGGTTCTTCAGAACCATCCTCTTGGGATGACTTGCAGTTTAAATCATAGTGCCTGAAAGAGGTTTGCAAGGCAAATTGGTGGGGAAAACAGGATTGTAATCAATCAAGGCCTTTTAAAGTAATCTTTATTTGTCTACATGATACTCTGTTCTGGCTTTTTGCATCTGGTGGTGATGAATGAATACACTCAATTATCAGTGAACTGTGTGATTCCCACCTGTTTCAGTCCCTTCTACAAACCAAAAATAGATGCTCAACTACATTATTTTATATGGAGCATTTTCCCCCATATCTCAGTTGTAGCTATTGTGCTGTTTGTAACAAATACCTAGGTTATGCCTTTATAAAATAAAAGCTTGGTAATTTGTTTATAGGTCATGATTTCATAGTTTTTAATATACATACATATAGTTTGGACCCTAATTAGAACCTTTTAAAATTAATGTCAGTTAAGAACTCGGCTGCCTTGCTCTTGACTCCTTATTTCTATTGCCTAAAGGCCCTGATCTTGCAAACTTTCTGCTCTCCTTCTCCTGTGAGGACAGCCAGTGATTTCAATGGAAGTATGTGCTGAAGTAAAGGTAATTCACCCACATTGCTCTTTGTAGGGTAGAGCTGTTCTGTGGAAAAGTTTGTGGATCTGCACACCTTGGATGCTGTTGCTTTTTTTGGTAACTCTTGCTCTTCTTTCTTTCTCTTGACTCCCATCAAGACCGACATGGAAGATGTGAGCTCCAAAAGGGTCAGTGAATTCTTGCAGAAATGTGTCAAACTTGAGGATAATGAAAGGGATGCTCAGCCCAAGGAGGAGATCATAGAAGTGCAAACTCTACCTATCCTCACCCCATCCTACCCTCAGACAGTACAAGGTATGCAAAATTCATTCTCTCCCTCACCTTAACTTTCTTGACACCTGCATGTATAGAGCTGTCTTCCCGTAGCAGATTCCAATTACATGTTTAAAGCTGGACAAAAAGTCTGTTTTGTAGACAAGAGTGTCATAGCTGTTTAGTATCAACTCTGGTTTTCTCAGATCTGTTGCTGTATCACAACACAGCCGGCAAGGATGGGTAGGAACATGCCTTCATAAGTCATCAGATAATATAAATGATGGAAGTTAACAAGGTTGTGAGTTGGGGCCAAGTTATTCCGAGTAGGTTGACATTTTCCAGGAAGTTCCAGATTGCAATAAATAAACAAGCCATTTTTAAAAATACTGAAATCAGTATTTTTGAGCCAGGGAACACCTTAAAAGGGGGACACATGAGAGGAAGTAATTGGTTCTTTTTTTACTTGGTGGTACAAGATGGATGGGGTGAAGACGAGAACAGGTAAGGATCATTTCCAGTTGTTTCACCTGAATTTAGGTAATTCAGTCTCAGCCTTCTTTTGCCATTTTTAACACTGAACAAAGGGCAAGTCAGTGAAGTTACAAGTCTCTCTTCCTTCCTTTCCAATAGAGGAAATATCAATGGTCTTCAACACCTGTGCCATGCCAGCCAACCTGGGCCCATGCACCAGAAGGAGGCGTGAAAAAGGCAGTGGCCACGATGGGACAAGCACATCTCTCTACGTTGACCGGCGCAAATCCAAGGTGTGGAACTATTACACCAAGCTGGGGGATGCCTATGTCGAATGCAACGTCTGCAAGAAACAGCTGTCCTTCCACAATAGCACCACTACCATGAGGGAACATCTGGTGAGGAAACACAGCATTCGTGACACTTTGTTATCTCAATTAAAAGATGACCAGATTGCAGACCCTGACTACATTGCTCAGGAAAATGCAATAAAAAGGGCCCGCCAACTGACACCTGAAAACAATAATCAGTACCACACTGTGCCCTGCACAGAACCCAGAACTGATGTGATTCTGGAACTCGTGTTAGAAATGATTTTTCGGGACCTTCATCCCCTCTCAGTAGTGAAGGACAAAGGCTTTGGCCTTCTAATTGGCTACCTAGAACCCAGTTTTATTCTTCCATCCCCTATGCAGCTCTCTAGCATGTTATGGCACCGATACAATGTTGTCAAGCAACACCTAGAACACTATTTACAAACAGCCCAGTCTATTGTGATCTGTGCTGAGTTCTGGCTCTCCCAACCCAACCAGACATACCTAACAATCATGGCTAACTTTATTGATGGGGAATGGCGGCGGGCAAGATGTATCTTAGAAACCCAACAGGTGCATGAAAACAAAACGGAGAGCAATTTGGGAGACAGGCTTTACTCTGTCTTGACTGACTTTGGGTTATCCAATAAGTCTGTTTTCTGTGTGATGCATGACAGCCTCCAGGACATGGAGATGAACTCGTCACAACTCAAGTGTGTCTATGGCTGGACTAGCCTGTGCTGTGCTGCTCACCTGCTACATCTGTGTGTCAAGGCAGGTCTGGAGGTGGAGCAGGTGCAAGAGGCCCTGAATGCTGCTCGTAGCGTTGTCTGCTACTTCCAGCAGGATGCTAAGGCCACCTGCTCACTGAACAGCAAACTGGAAGCCATTAACAAAACTAAATTGAAACTGGTGATGGACACTGGAGCTCGGTGGGTAACCACAATTGAAATGTGTGAGTGTCTACTGGACCTCAAGTGGGCTATCATGTCTGTGTTGGAGGAACATCCCAAGGGAACAGCAGTGGTCCAGAATTTGGCTGACCACCAGTGGAAACTCTTGCAGGATCTGGTGCCTGTCATGAGGACACTAAAGATTGCCACTTCTTTCTTGCGGGAGGAGCAAAACTTCTCCATCTCTTCATTGATGCCATGCATCCACGGAATTGTTACTGCCATTGGACAACAGTCAGAAGAAGCAAGCGGGATCATCAAGACTGTGGTGAACAATATCAGGTTGGAACTCACACAACGTTGGGGAATCTTAGACGATGAGAAACTTCTGGAGAGCCCAGCAGTGGTGGCATCTTTCTTAGACCCACGTTTCAAAGAAATGAGATTCCTCAGCCCCAGTCTGCGGAGTGAGCTGCACAAAAAAATCAAAAGCATGTTGTCCCAGTTCTTTAACCACCAATCCCCAATGTCAACCCAATTCTGGCTTCCAAACTCCGACTACAAAGCAGAGGTTGGTGAAGCAGGCAACCAGCTCTCTGCTCACAAGGAAAGAGGTCCAAGCAGCCAGTCCCAGAGTATGTATGACATCCTTTTAGGAAAAGACCCAACTGAGAGTATGCCTGAGATCCACCAGCAACTGGAGAACTACATTGTCGAACCCCTGTGCAAGCGTAGCACTAACCCCTTGGACTGGTGGAAGAACAATGAACATCGTTTCCCATCTGTAGCCAGATTAGCCCGGCAATACCTAGCCATACCTGCAACAGTTGTGCCACCAGATCAGGCCTTTGCTGCCAGTGAAAGTGCCCTGGAACACAGGAGGGGGGTACTTGCCCCAGAAAATCTGGACCAAATCCTCTTCTTGCATCAAAATTTTGATTTTTTAGAATCTATGAGAAATAGCAATGAGAATCTGACTAAGACTGTGCACAACCAGTTCTGAAAGTTGGGTGTGGAAAAAGGGGGTATTGTCAGTACACTGGGAGATGGAAGAAGACCGCAGAGTCTTGAAAAGACAGCTTAGCCTTCAGGTCACTTTAGTATAGTCAAAGGTGAGAGGTAGACTCTGCCTGTTAATTTAAAACAAACATTTGCCTGCTGTCTAAACTTATTCATGATTTTTGCTGTAGTGATAGGTCTTTCCCTAAATAAGAGTAATTTTCTCCTATAAAAGCTATGTTCTAAGTTGTAGCAAAATAAGAACAAGTCTAATGGTTCCCTAAAAAGATACCAGTGCGTTCCTGGGGGGGAAATCCTGCAGATTCATCAAAACATAGCTGGAGAACTAGAATTATGCCCCTAACTATTTTGGAGAGACGACAGAATGTAGAAATGATTCCAGAGCTCAGAAGTCTTGCTTAGACAACTATATTATGTTCATAGGTCCGTGCACATGCATTTGTTTCAGTTATTTTATAACGGGTGGACAAAGTACAGCATATAGGTCACATATAGTGCTCCCAGGCTGTTTTTGTGATATCTAAGGTCCCCCAGGGATAATAATAATAAAAAAAAGCCCCAAAATGCCTTCTAGGGGACACGAGGGAGGGGATTTCCAACACATTCCTCTCCCCCTGCCACTTCAGGTCCAGAAGAAGCCTTTTAAAATTAAGAAGTGAATCAGCTGTGACTTTTATTCATTCCCTGTTTAAAAAGGTATCTCCTGGAAGACACTGAAAACACATGGTGAAAATGCCACCCTTGCAATTCTAGAGGGTGTTTGGAGGCATTGGGGAGGGAGGGATTTTAAAAAAGAAAATTGCGGAGTGCAATGCTGCAAAGTCTCCTGGGGGAGCTAATGTGGTTCCCTAGCCTTCCACAGTTGCCCACCCCTGCTTTATAATGATTCCTGTGAGGGCCTTCCAATGAAGGAGCATAGGAATTCCTCAGTCCTCCCGTTTGGAACCCTATAAACCAAGGATGATAACATTGTTTTGACTGCATCACTCATAATCTCTGATAGTTGCAGCTGATGAGAGATGGCAATCTGACTACTTCTGTAGGGCAACAACTTGCCTTCTCTTGCTGTGAAAGAAAGCAGGCTTCTTTCTGCAAAGTCTTCCAGCACTCTGGCCTTCCACTTTCTCATCCTTGCAATGCTGGAGAGGGAGAGCTAACACCGTACACCTATTCACGGGTTGTCTTGTTGGCCAGAGTAAGCTTGGTATGACTGCTTTAGTGTTGTGGCTTCCTCTTATAAGAACAGCCCTGCTGGATCAGATCAAGAGCCAGCAAGTCCAGTATTGTGTCTCCTGCCAACCAGATGGTCCTTGGAAGCCCACAAAAATAAAAAAAAGCAAAGGTCCTGGTATGGTGACAGCTCAACTGTGGCTTCTCTCGAAAGTGATCAGAAAGCCAATCTCTTCAAACTTCTTCAGCCCCTTTGGCTTGCATCTCTTGTGTATTCCCTTCTGCAAAATTTTAAACATCTCTGCTTACATATGAAGGTCACATATACTGAGCCCATGAATAGATGGTGCTTATAAGATTTCCATCAGAATATCCATTGTAACTTCGTCCTGCAAGCAAATGAAAACCCTGGAATGCTCACAAGAACCATATCTTGATCTGAAATTGTAATGAACACTTCCAGCTAAGAAGCAACTAGCAACGTTGTGCGTGTGTTACGTGCCTTCAAGTCAAATCTGACTTATGGCAACCCTGTACTAAGGTTTTCTTGGCAAGATTTCTTCAGAGGAGGTTTGCCATTGCCTTTTGCAATGTGGCTGAGAGAGTGACTTGCCCAAAATCGCCAAATGGGTTTCGATGGCTGAGCAGGGATTTGAATCCTGGTCTCCCAAAATCCCAGACCGCCACATCGGGTCTCTTCTTGCCATCAGTTAGTTGGCTAAAAATAAATCATGCTTTTAAAAGGAATTTGCAGTATAGTAAACAAAAACAGTGTAGGTTATTTGTTGAAAGGCTAGTGTTGAGTGTTGTTCAAGGCTGTGAGGGTTTCAACTCAAAAAACCCTCATTCTTGTTATTAGTTGTACTACACAAATGTTTCAGTGCTCAAAAGTGCTTTGCAACAGAGAAAGTGTTTGAATAGTATAGCAGTTCATATAGAGTAGGGGGGAATATTAAACCTGTGTGCAGATTTTGTTTTAGTGGGGTTAATGTACTCACAGACCTTCGCAGCACAAATATGTGTTTACATGGAAAAGTATGACTACCTGGCGGTCCTGCAGCATTCTAGAAGTGTGAAGAAAGACCAGGTATGATGAACAAAGGTGAGGAGCTGGACTTGGTTAGGAAATCCACAACTCAGCTCCTATAATATGAATTGCTACATGAGAAGTACTTGTGAATGTATGAAGATGCAATGTATTATCCATGGAGTGCTGTTGTGAAGAAGTATATAAAACAAATAATCATGTTGCTGTTGAAAGAAATTTTATTGCAGGGGTGAGAAACATCTTGCCCTCCCTATATTGTTGAACTGCAGTTTCTGTTGTCCCTATGCTGTCTAGGGCTAATGGGAACTGGAATCATACATCATCTCAAAGGTCACATGTTGCCCACTTCTCGTTTCTACCATGCAAAAACTTAATGCTTGCCTTTCAATGCAGTATGTATTGAAATATGGGTTCCAGTAGAAATCTCTTAAAATTAAACCAATTAAGATAACTGAAGCAGACTTTCTGCAGATCTCCAAAAATGAGATGAAATGGAGGCAGGCATACACTAGACCAGTAGTTCCCAAACTTTGGTCCTCCAGATGTTTTGGACTTCAGTACCCAGAATTCCTGACTGTTGGAGAAGCTGGCTGGGGCTTCTGGGAGTTGAAGTCCAAAAGACCTTGAGGAAGTAAAGTTTGGGAATCACTGCACTAGATCCTAAGGCATGTGAAATGTCAGTGCATTGAGACCTGATGCTCCCCTGAACACAAACCAGTGAAGTATCTTTTTCATCATTAAGGTAAGCAAGTCCATTTGCACTGTACTAAAATGATTCTGCATCTCAAGAACACTAATGGATCCAGGCTCCTGGTATGGATCTGAACCCTGCTGATAGTATTGTGAAGTTTCCCAAATGAAGTGCCCGCTGAATCCTTTTATATTTTTCCTTGTAAATTAGGAATTTACACATTTTAAATCTATGATGGTGCTGTAGTTGCCACCCATCTTTAAACCAGAGTATATCTCCTGACCTTTTTCTTAAGAATTGCCTTCACTGCTCCCATTTATGAGGTACAAAATATCCTACACTAGAAAGCTGGGGATGCACAAATTGAACCAGATATTGTATAGGAAGCAGCATATACAGTACTGACTGAAATGACCACTAAGTAAGGAAAAAATGAGCATAGTGACTCAGTCATGCATGGCACATTTGCACCCTCTTGAGCTCTACTTGAACCTCCACTGCCCCAAAGAAGCAGGAATTCCATCTCACACTTTTTTGCACCTTGCAATTCAAAAATGGCAGGTAATTCTTCCTCCTGTTGCTGAGATGGGGACTTGGGGAAAATTACTCTCTTGTTCAGATCTGCAATCTACCACACCATGCCCATTTAGTCAAGAAGAGGCAGGGTGCAAGAGATTGTTGAGGTGAAAGTGTGTGGGTATCTCCTTTTCAACAAATGGAACCTGGCCAGGAAAAAGAGACGTGCGTACCTACCATTAAGCAACTCCCTGCCAGTCTTTTAAGTATTCTAACATACTTTGTGGAAGAGTTGATTGATTTTGAAGAGGACAGAAGGCTTGGCCCTTAATGTACCTGTAGATTAGCTGTTATTCTAGCCTCCCAGACCATATATGTTAAGACACAAGGTTGTCAAGGGCTTCAACGGACTAAAAAGCCCTCAAGGAAAATTGGCAAGGTGTGAAGAGAACAGAAGGAGCAAGAAAGAAAAATAGGTAAATAAATTATTAATGTTTACTGTTTTAGTGAAGAAGAAAAACTGGAAGAGACAAAAAGAATAAGGGATCAGGCTGAAAGACTGATCTACAACCAAGTATTATAGCAAGTCAGCAAAGACTAAGGATGATCCAATACACCTCACTTGGACCAGGAAAAACCAGAAGAGCATCCAGACAAAAAAGTACGGCAGGATCATTGTACATAAGCATCCATACAAGTGTCTTTAAGGATAATCCAATCAATGAAATGTGTCCACACTATGTATTTGAAAGTAAACCCCCCCCCCAGTGTCACAATAATTGTCTGCCTCATTTCTTGGATAACACTCTTAACAAACCACAGGCAAGCCAGGTCAGCATCTATTTATGAACCTAGTAGGCCTTCCTCTTCTGAAGAAACGTGAATATTTACACAGAACTGTAAGAAGCATTTAGACCAGTGGTGGTTGCAAATGTGGAGGAGATATGTGCATCTGAGGAAGGTAGTCCTCCTTTATTTTCTCCTTAGTGAAGAAATTACCAGATGTTAAGCCAATTCTCTCCAAGATAAACACTGTAAACTCTTTAAGTACTACACACTATGGGAGGTAAATGACAGTCTACTCTTGAGACTTGGCTTCACCTTCTTGTCTCTGATGCTATTCCTACTCCTGCCACCTCATTCATGGGACCCATAGGGAACTGGATTTCAGAAAGGGGTATTTTGGTGATAACTTCTCAGTGAGGCTAGATCAGCAGTAACTGCACATTCTGTGTATATCATTGAGCCTTGATGTAAGGAGACACCAACCCCACAACACAAACTGATCTGCATTAATGTTCAGCTGGAGTGGAGAGGATTATGTACTGTTTGTTCTGGCAATTTCTCTCTTCATGGCAGAGTTACTTATACAAAGTAATGGTGCAATAAAGTGCATCAAGTGACAATACTTTAAAAGGACAATCCAGTTCTATTGGAGAGATAAACATATTCAATAGATAAAATGTTTCAGTTCCATTTTGTGTTTTCTTCTTAATGGGCTCTGCTGGTTTTTACACAAAAGGACTTTCTGATATACAAGGATAAGCCAGTGAAGTAGTTGTAGTCCAACACCTCTGGAGGCCACCAAGTTGAGGAAGGCTGCACTGAAGTTACAAGACCCCATTCTGTTTGGACGGGAATCCACGCAAAGGTTAACAACTTTGGATGTGGAACCCAATTTAATAAGCAACACTGTGAGTGCATACAAAACAACAATAACCACAGTACAATAGAGTGAATCAAAAAGCAGCTGTGTAAACATCAGTCCCAAAAAGATACTAAATACAATGGTGATTTCTCAGTGATTGTTCTATTCCATTGTCTGCTCCAATTTATATATATGTATATATACCAGAACCCTGAAAGATAAAGCAGCAGAGAAGGAGAAGAGAATGAGGGTCACTCATAACATTTCGGTGGACAAACACTTTTCTTCTCTAACTGAGGAAAACCACGAACAAACAACCCTGTGACATAATGAACAAAATCGTATTTTACAGTTACTTTATATTTTACAGGCAGTTACACAGGATTCTTGCAATTATGCATAATAGATATTAATGCAGGATCATTTAACATACACTTTATTTTCTATCTCAGGATTTAAAAGGTGCTGAATACCATAAACAAACTAAACATGGCCATAACCCAACTGTTGTTTTGGTACTGAATGCACCAAACACTCCACCACAGTATATCTAGAAAAATTCATTCCATAACAAATGTGTTTAGTCTTTAAGGTGCAAAAATACTTTTTATTATTTTTACTGCAACAGACTAAGACAGCTAGCCCTCTGAAGACCATGGCATGGAGGGTGGGCAGTGTAGTCCACAGGCTGTATGTCGCTCCCCAGCTACATACAGCCTGAAGACACTGAAAAAATGGGTCCCACAAATAGCAAACATCACTTACAGAAGCTTCTAGTAGACATGACCTGCAATTTTTATGTAATTTCCCCCCTCCCCTCAGGGGCCAATGAACAGCTGTTCGCTTTGTGTTCTTAGGGGGGCATTTTCTGGCCTAAAACAGGAAGAAAGGAACCCAAAATTACACAAAAATGACAAATTGTGCCATCAGAACTTCAAGGCGCAACATTTGCCATAAGGTATCTGGAAGAAGGCTGCAACCCTCCAAATTCCAAGAGAAGAAAACCCTATATCTACAGAAGCTGCCCAGCTGCACTGCTGGTCTGCCACCAAAAATATTATCACTTTCTAGCTCTCCCTTATTCCCTGTATTATCTTGATATATCATAAAGGGAGTTTCACACTGATTGTGTTCAGACATGAGAATTATTGTAAACAAATAAATGGGCTGCCAGTGCACACTTCAATCATGCTCACTTGGCCACTCTGCTAGCAAGAGCAACAGAACAAGGCAGGGACACAGCCTTATTCAAAATCATGATGTGTTAATTTGGCCAGAGGAAGATGAATGATGGATTTGTTAATAGAGGATAAGAGAAAACACAGGTATGGCTATGCCATTTTTAGTGGTAGCCTAGTGTCATCCATAACGTTACATTCTGTTCTCAAAAAGCCATGAATAATTTCCTTCAAGTCTCTTTTGAAGGTACATAGGAAAATTTTTGAAGGTACTCAGAAAAAAGTTCAGGCGAGTTCAACCTAGGAAAATATTTTATTTAGAATATTTATATCAAAAACTAATGTTTTTTCTGATCCTATTGTCTATGCTACCAATACTGTAAACAGACGTTATGACTATTTTTTTTACATCAAATGAATTTTACCTCTATACACATGAATGAACAGATGCTACATTGTTTTTTAAAAAAAAACAACAACAGTGTGTGTTTGTTTATGTGGCTCCAAGAACAATCCATCAATATTACGGTACTCTGATTTGTTTGGCTGATGTAGACAGGTTTACCAGCATACTTACCCTGGAATGGTACCTTCCCAGTTACCAATGTAGGAAACCAACATCCGGGTTTCTTTCTTCCTTCTTTGGCTCATTTTTTAGATGCTTTACTGGCCACTTAATCTTTATCATTGGTTCCATCTGCTCCTGGAGGCGATGGCGCTTCATGTGAGCATTCCGGCTTTTTATCTTGTCAAACACTCTAGATGTAGGCAGATGATAAAGACCAAGTTTTTTCAGCACTGTTACTTGGGACACAATAGCAAAGTAAGACTGTGCATACAAAATCCCTTTGAATAGTTAAGGCAAGAGATTAGTATCTCTCCCCCACTTCTCAGGCTTTTAATGGTAGAGGGCTTTCTGGCAAACAGGGTGGGTGGCAATATGTTTGAACTATGGCAGAGCTTCTCAAATTATCACGTTGAGCCACCCCAAGGAAAGGAGAGGGGCAAACCAGATGTTTTTGGTTAAGCACCAACTAGATCTGTCAAAATAAGCACAATAAAATAATGCAATGAACAAACTGCTACCTTGCACACTCTTTACATGGGAACACACCCTGACTGCCTGTGCTTCTGGGCCTATCTAGAGTTTCCTTCTGGTTGCACGGTGGACTGAAGGTGCTCTGTGCTGCTTTTTTGTAATTTCTTGGCTTTAGCTTATCCTCCTGTTTAGGCAGGTGACAATGCCTTTTCTTTGGGCTGCACATAATCTGAAATTCATCAAAGTCATGAAACATTTGTGCATGTATTATTTAATCTATTTAACTCATCTAATTTACTAATTTACTCTATCTGTGAGCGAACCAATAACAAGAGCTCTCTGGCGAATCTGACCAAAGTTCAAAAAGAACCAATTAAAATTAGTTCCCCAACATCAGTGATCGATAATGAAACACCACCAAAAGAAATCTATAAAACAAGCATATCCACTACTATTAGGTACAAAATAATCTCTATAGAGCTAAAACAGAAAGCCATAGGTGTTTGAGCATTGGACTACAACTTCAGAGACCAGAGTTCAAATATTCACTCAGCCATGGAATCCCACTGGGTGGCCTTGGGCAGGTCATATTCTCTCAGCCTCCAATGAAAACAAAGGCAAACCCACTCAGAACAAAACATGCCAAGAAAACCCCATGATAGGTTTGCCTTAGGATCATTGTGACCTGGAAATGACCTGAAGACACAACAACTGTAAAATTTAAAACAACTTTACTGAAACCATAGCATAATGTAGAAATTGGGATACTAGAATTATTTTAAAAAGAATTTTGCCTGGTGTCAGAAAGATAGCAAGGAAGGTGCCACATAAGCCTATTTGTGGAGTTAAGTCAACAAATAGGAGGTCCCCCTATATATACTTTGTTTTCACACTACTAAACTTCAGCAAAACCAACAAAGCAGTCTACAACCAAATTTAAGATGTAGTTAGAAACAGGTGGTGGTTTAGTATTTAGGGATGGTATCAAACCTGAACCACCCTGAAAGAACATTAATACTTAGGAGGTGCTGAAAAGAC
The DNA here is from genome assembly GCA_026167975.1 of Phrynosoma blainvillii. Lineage (NCBI taxonomy): Eukaryota > Metazoa > Chordata > Lepidosauria > Squamata > Phrynosomatidae > Phrynosoma > Phrynosoma blainvillii. The sequence goes on from JANUYF010000008.1 coordinate 5,204,453, forward strand.
ATATGCAATAAAGAGACTATATAAAAGACACCCTCTCCCGCCTCTGCCCCCACAAAACAGTTAGACTAAGGACCAAAGCAGATTTGAAGTTAATCACAGGATTGGGCCTTGTGTATTTGTCTTTCATTTCTGGAAAGTTGCAACATGGTTCAGAGGGCTCTCATTGTTTGACCTCTGCTGAAGTTCTGATTTTGATTGATTCCTCTGGATCAGGATCATAAGTAGAGCAAAAAACTCAACTTACGACCTCTATGTTGCTGTTATTTACTACAGAAAACCCCCCAAAGATGTAGATTAATTTCACATTTGCTTTGGCCCAAAGGTGTTGGATCAATACAAAAATAGCTCTAAGTCAACCAGATGCAAAAGTCAATAGATTCTTATAAGGGTCAGAAGTATTCATGTTTATTTTTATTTTGTGGTAATTTCACCTATGCCAAGCCAGCAAGCTGTTCTCAAAAAACACAATTGCTGTATTTATTAAAGGCTGCAGTAAATATGTTAAATTTACAGGGTAGTCTTTATACTTATGAACGCCTTGGGAGCTCCTATATCCACTATGGAAAATCTGGACTGGGGCAGCATCCTGTTAAGCATCAACCATTTCAGAATGTGACCTGGTAATATCTTAGAGGAGGAGTGGGCAATTCATTGCCAACATGCAGCCATTTTGGTAGCTGCCTCAGCCTCAGTGGTCCAGCACTATGAAAAGCCACATCTTAACCCTAAAAGAAGCCACTCCCTCTGTGGGCATCTTGTTTGAGAGGCAAATCCTGCTTTCTAGAGGTTTACGGAAGCATCATTTTTCTCTAAGGTATCCACCCCCTGGAGCATTTTGTTTTGGTAAAAAAATATGTTGGCAAACCAGAAGCAGTGGTGGCAGACAAGCAGCTAATTGGCCTGGGGACCAGCCACAAGTGCCCCGCTCTTGCCTAAATCCATTGCAGCATAAGCTTTGTGGTTAAGCACCTATTTCAAAAAACACACGAAACCGAAACAGAAAATCAGTAAGAAAAATACCCCAACCCTCAGAAGAATTTAAATGAATTTAAAGTTGCCTAAAACTGGAGGTCATGTTATAGGAAAAAGGGCAGCACTTAATTAAATCTCAGCCACATCCCCAGCAATCTTTCTCTACCTTTTCTTCATCCATTTCTACCTCATCCTGCTCTCTCTTCCTCTTTTCTACCACTTGTGCTCGACTGCAGTCAAATTTTAGTAATTTTTTCCAGCTATAGTAGTATTCAACACATTGGGAAACAGTCTTAGTTTGTATCTATCAAAGGAGGAGGTAGGGGGAAAAAGAAGAAATATTCAAAATGAACATTCAAGGAGTTAACTATTACATTATCACATACAGAACAGGTAAGTAAGTAGTGGTTGATATTTTTCTCTCTGTATTCCCCCGGGGTCAAATGAGAAAGATATGTAATGATCAGGGAGCATCTTTGTTCAAGATAGAGAGCTTAACCTAATCTGTTATAATACAAAATAATGACGTATTTGTATTGTAAAATTTAAAATAATAGTTTTTAAAGTAACCAATATAATCTATAATACTAAATAGAATTCAAAGATATAGCCATGTTAGTCTGTAGAATCGTATGTAGAGATTTTGTAGCACCTTTGAGACTAAATGAAAGAAAGAAGTTGGCAGCATGAGCTTTCGTAGACTTCAGTCTACTTCTTCAGATGCATCAGTTAGTCTCAAAGGTGCTACAAGATCTCTCTATATAATAGTAAGTATTAAAAATAAAACAAATATGATAGCTTTCAGATAATATATTCTGAACAGACAGAACAAACAAAAGAAGCATCCAATTTTTGACATGAAGCAGTTTGGAAAATGGCTCCTTGGTTTACTAAATATCTTACCTTCTTTTGTATGAGATAAAAATCCTTTTTGTGCAAGCCAAAGGCCTTCTTAAACAACTGCTTCTCAGTTGTGGTCCACAGATGTGAACCTGGAGTGCCAACAAGAGACAAATAAGCCCAGACAATCTGCTTAATAAACTATCAGTTTCACAAAATGAAAATCTTCACTGCCCTGTTTTTGTCTTACTGAACATGTAAGCGCCCATATTTGAGTATATTTATGAAACCAGACAACCTTCTCAACTCCATTTAATGTGGCTTCATATTTGTTATTTTTCAGACCTTAACTATGCAATTATAACTTTAGATAGTATGACTTACTCCAATTAGTTACTATGATAAATCCTGCATATATTTACTATAAATTTCAAAATGACAAACATAACTATTCCTCTTTAGGAAAAATATTCCTTTTCATCAATGCAGAATGGTTACTCGTTTACTTCCAGGTAGTTCATAATCTATTATTTCTATTACTAGGCAGGACCTTCTCTAAACAGTATGAATTTGGGGACACAGTGCCACCAAATGAAAGTTTGCTGTTTCTTTTTGGTACAGTATGAACTGACTTGAGCAAATGGCACTCCAGCATCTTAAAGACATTACTGCTAGGATCTTCTGCCATACTTCTCCCATTGGGTGACGCTAAGAATCACTGTGAAGGCAAACAAGAGCCAGTGACACTTGGGAGATTTTCTACACAATCTTCTCTGCAATGAACATGTCATTTGTTCCTCAACAGACACCCACAGATGTCATATTCCTTTCAACCCAAAAGGAATGAGAGCAGTACCTTGCCTGGACTGAAATGTCCAGATCACATGCTTCTTCTAACATTGGACTTCACCCATACAGATGTGACCTTGAATGTTAAGAATGTCCCCAAAGAATACAGCAGGACATGCACAGGTTTGCCTTGTAAAAACACTTAAGGCTGCAGCCATTCAGTTCAATCTTAATATACACATGGTTGCAACCTTTAACTTTTCAATGCATACCTCTACTATAGTAGATAACCTGCTAAAATACATAGAGGTTTCAGGGTGGTTATGACTAAGTCTTGACCAAATTTAGGCAATTCTCTTTTACCTGAGTAATGATAGTTAGCAAGAGGATGAAAAGGCGGCTTCTGTGGTCCTTGGAGTAACAGCATCTCCAGCGCATCCTGGGAATTATTTTAGAGAAACTTATAAACTTTCTCCAAGCAGAAATAAGTAAGAGAAATTTAGGTGTAAAATGGTAGGAGACTGACATCTGAACAGTTGCATACGTGTGAGTCACAAAAACTATAAAGAATGACCTCTACTGTATTAGTGTTTAAGTTTTAATAAGTATTCATTACAATTGGAGTGTGCCAACCTCACCATTAGGTGACATCTGGCAACTGCCTGGAGAAGTATATCATTAGATACAGCTTTTTTATGCAAAAGCAAATTAAAAGGACTTTACCTTCCTAAAGCCACACAACAGCAGTACTTCTATTACTAATATAACTGCAATTCTAAGCTTTATTTCCCCACCTTTTATGTCAGGATGGGCAACATGCAGCCCATGGACTGCATGGAACCTCAAGGACCATTTTTGTGTTCCCTGGGGTAAAACAAACAAAAACCTTTTTTGGGGGGTGCAAATCATACATCTCCAAAATGCCCCCAAATGCCTTCCTGGGATAATGCAGAGGGCATTAGTGGTACATTAAGAGGTCCTCAGGCATCCGAGGGATCAAACAGTATTTTTTCCAAAAGCTTTTTTTTTAAAACTTCAAAATGTCCTTAAAGGGTGGGGGGGCATCTCCACCACATTATGATCACTCTGGGCCTATTTATGCCTAGGTGAGGCCTTTCTCCCAGCAGGAAGTAAACTGGAAAGACTTTTCCTGGGTCTGAAATGGCCCAGGAAGACTCAAACATACACAGAACATGCCTCTCAAGTCCCCTAGAAGCTGTCTGGAGGCATTCTGGAATGTGTGCGTGTATTCCCCCCCTCCCAAGAACAGGTGTTGTAGGTGGGGGCAGACAACCAAGGTTTCCTTGGGTGCTAATACAGCCCCCTAGTCTTTCCCAGTTGCTCACACTACCCTATGCCTTAGTGACATCATGCTGATCTGTACAGGCTTTTGTGGCTGTTGTGCATAGTTATCCAGCTGATGTCCTCTGTTGTAATGCACATGGTAGCCGTTATCTATTCTGAATGGCTGGGGATATCCAGGGTCTGAGACAGAGGTCCTTCACATCACCTGCTGTTTGACCCTTTTAAATAGAGATGCCAGTGACTGAACATGGAACCTTCTGCATGCAAAGCACATGCTATACCACTTAGCTACTGATCCTCTTAATATGAATTAAAGTTATTATGTGATTAAGTTCACAGCCCTGCAGTAAATTATGTCCAACCCATAAAACAATTGAAGGATTTTTTTTTAATCACTTTAAGGTTCATGAACAGAATCTGATAGTAGATTGAATTCAGCAGTTTATTTAATGACACAGTTCCAAATGGACTATGGCTTGGTAGCCCAGGGTTCCACACCAAACAATTAATTAAACCAGTCCCATATAGAAATTATTCCCAAAGCATTAGTGGCAACAATTGAGCAACATAAGGCTATGCTATACTTACAAACTCATCAAAAAGCAGCAAGCACTGTTTCCAAACTATGTATGACACACCTGATTTTTGTATCTTATTTCGGTATTCTGTTTTATAATATCAACAAAACATTTTTGCAACATGGCTTAGAGTGTTTTGTACATGTTTAGCCTAACTTAAAATCATTAGAAATGTACAACATTTTCTATCAAAGCAGTTTTCTTTCTTTCTTCTTTCTCCTAATTAACTTAGGTCTTATGGCCACTTTCTGGTGTTTTCCCTTTACAAGCCAATAATCTGAGATTCTCAAAAGCACAACAAAGAACAAGACTTGGTTTTATCTACAATTATTTACTGCATCTTACCAAAATATTTCCTTGGGCTTCATGCAGACAATGGACAGCTAGCTCTAGGTTGGTTCCTCCCCCTGGCATTGCACTGGAGCAGGCCAGTTTTAATAGATCTGTCACTGCAAATGAGATTTTTAAAAAAAATCTGAAATTGAGAATTTTTTAAAAAACACAATGATTCAGAAAAAAAGTGATGGAACATCAATTTGTGGAAGGTTCAGCTTTGGGAGGAAAATTATTATCTCACCTCTTTTCTGCGTTTCCTTATTGGTTGTGATATCACCCCATGGCTTCCACACTAGCGAAGCAGGATGTTCGTAATTTTCCATGGATGATCTATCTTGGAGGTCAGGTATTTCTGCCTGAAAACGACTTCCAATATTAATGTGGCTAGAATGATAGAAGAAGTAAAGAATTAATTCTGTGAACCAAAAGACAAAACATAACATTAGCAGTGAAGATGTTTATTAGGTCAAATCTGAAAGGTAGAAAGAACAAGTTTTCAAATTTCATTTCTATAAGAAGTGCATCTCCAGCTGTCCCAAAATTTCTCATGAAGCTTGAATCAAATCTCCCTGAAGATGAGCAGAAATAAAAGCACATATTCACTTATCCTGGTTTTCTGGGTGCAAGGCATTTTAACTGCTGTCATTTAGCACTGATTTATTATCTACAAGTGGTAGACCGGAGACAGTATCTCTGTCCAGATGTCTTACAGTCTAGAAAGCCAGGGCAGAGGTGACGAGGAGGTAAAGGAGCAGAAATGTTATGATGACCAGAATTGAAGCCTCATAATAGCTGACCTAAGAAATCAACCAAGTGGTTTATAACACCACATCCTTCCTCGTCTCTGATAAATGATAGGGTGAAACACATTTATGTGGATTCCTCCTCTCACCAACCCAGAACACAACAAAGGTAAGGTATCATTGCACTTGCTTATCAGTATTCTTATTCCCTCACTTACGGTTCTATGCTGATTTTGGTGGTATCTTTCACAAGGGAGAACAAAAGGGCTCCATCCACTCCATCTAAATTGGAAAAGGAAACAAATACAATGAAGAATGTAGAATCCCCTCCCACACTCCATTTTTCCTCTTGACCTTCTGTTGGCCATTCCCACATAAAACATCTGCACCAGGGACTAGCATGGCTTTGTCTTTTAATACCATTAATATAATGTGTTGTAGAGTATATTTCTGAAGAAGGAACTGACAAACCACCTCTGTGAATTCCTTGTCTAAGAAAACCCTTGGAAATTCACAGGGCTGCCTTGAGTTGACAGCTGACTTGAAGGCGTGCACAGACAGACAGTATTTGTGTGTGTGTGTGTGTGTGTGTGTGTGTCTGATTGCATAAGCATTCTCTGGCCTCTGTGGAATGAAACAGGTAAATACAAGCATTAAAAAAGTGTCTAGCCTGCAGCACCCAAACATTCTTGATTACTGCAAATGAAAAACTGTTTTTCTGAATGCTGACACACTTACATTACTGGTAGCAAACCTAAATACTTTTTATAGAGAACAACACTACTCATAATTTTCCTCTAATATACCCCAATAGCACACTGAGTGCCATCCAACATACAAGATTCATCTTCTCATTTTATTTTGTACTGTCTCATCCTAAGGAGGGGGAGTTGCTTTTTTAAATTGCCTGACACCCTATCTAAAAGGACATCAGATAGCAAAGCTGGAAATATCCCTTCCTTCATGAATTCTACGAGAGCTACTGCAAGTCAGAGGAGGCAGTTCAAAGCTAAATGGATTTACAGTCTACAGTATTATATATTCAGAGCGCTACAAGATAATTATTTTACTTACCTAAAACTGAGCTATATGCATTGGTAGTAGCAGTATTTGCAGAGGAGGAACAAAGAGTGTTGAAATATAGCCCGGAACCCTCACGAATGGGGCTGAGCATTGGTGGAGGTGTATATAGTGAACACTGGACTAAACCCTGCAGGAGGTGATCCATGAGGAAAACAGGTGAGCGAAGGTTACTCTGGTAACATCCTCCAGTGCCAGGTTGTATTTCACTGCAGACTGGTGGAGGTGCTGGGATGAAAATTGACTTTGGGCAGGTTCGCCTCTTCTTCTTCTTTGGTGGCATGCCCTCCTGGAGATCTTTTTCATCCTGGGTTTCCTTCTCATCAACCTGAGAAAACAGACACAGCTCATGGGATCTTAAACTGCCATAGGGAAAAAGAAAACCAATGTGACCTGATCCTCAAGTACACAGCACTGGATGTTTCTCACTTGAGACCAACATATATGAGAGACCATCAAGAATTACAGAGCTAAAAGGCATACTAGTCCAATTCCCTGTACAATGCAGAGATTTTGCCACTATGGCATCTCTGATGAATGCCCATCCATTAGAACCCACCACCTTGCAAAGGCATTTGCTGAACAGCTCTTGCCATTAGAAGATTTTCTTAATGTTTAGGTGAAATCTAATTTCTTAAAATTTCCACCTGTTATTTTACACTTTCTACATGACAGTCCTCCAGATATTTAAGGATAGCTATAACACATCCTGTTCTCTTCTTCAGGCTAAATACAGGCAGATCTTGGTATCCACAGGGGATCCATTCTGGACCCTCTCCCACAGATACTAAAAAAATGTAGGACCTCAAGTCCCGCTATCCCTAGTGGCGGCATAACGTGTGCGCAGCTGCATGCACACAGTGCCACTGAGGACAATAGGGCTTGCTGTTTGCAGATGGTTAAATTCGTGGGTGGCAAGCCTACAAATATAGAGAGCCCACTGTATACTCAGCTCTTTCAAGTGTACTCACAGGTCTTGGTTTTCTTCTTTCCTATGATCCACCAGGTTTATTGGCTGACAGGATTATGACATCACTGTCTTGCTCCTTTACCTACTGCTTCTTTGTTATAACTATTTTCCAGCTATAGCTATTTTCAGTCTCTGGCCTACCATTACTGTCAACTCTGATGACACTCAGCAAGATGCAAACTCTTGTCAAATGATAGGAGTGAGAAAGTGGCAGCCTTTTGGTGGGTGGAAGATTGGAGCTACTGTTCTTCCAGCTACTGAGTTGGACTTTCACTGGGTCTCTCCTTTACTGACCAATCTGAGGCAACTTCCCAGGCCACAGGTATCTTACAACAGGCCTTTGGGGGATGAAATGAATGCAACTGCCATTTGAATGGGGGAGAGAAAACTCTACAAAACTGTATGTTCCCTAGTGCCCATCTGTAAAATCTTGGGAAAAGGAAGTACTGGAGAGCAGAAAGAAAAAGAGGATAGCTGGATTTGAGTGAAAGGAGAACCATGGAATGTGCATATTCTTGGGAGCCTTGAAAGTTTCCCTTGCTGCACAGGAAGTCTATCCTAGACTACAGGCATTAAAGAAGAGGGAGAGGTGGGGTATGCATTAATGGCAAAAAGAAATGGCAGAACTCCAGGCTTGCCTACATCCTCTATGGCAGTGGTAGAAAAGGTACTAGGAACCCATACCAGAGAACAAATCACTCACAGGTGAAGAGAGAAGCCTTATTTCAGAAAGCCTACAGTGCAAGACCAATTCTGTGGCCTTTGATACAAGAACAGATTTGATCAAGATAGACAGGAGACACACAGGAAGCAGCTCAGTAACACTAGATTTTGGATCTGCGAAATGACAACAGTCACTTCAATGAATTATCATGTCAATAAAGACAAGAGAGAATTAGAAGCTCGGGTCAACAGCTGCAGACTGTTAAGCAATAGCTGAAGAAATTCTGGGACTTGATGCAATTACAGGACTGATATACCAAGATCTCGGAGATGAAAAATCCCCATGCCCAGAGTTCTGGCACAGCACAGTGGTAAAGAGAATGAACTACAATTCAGGATGCTCAGCTTTGCAGTGATGTCATTATGTGGCTTACACAAGCTGTCGTCTCACAACCGCTACATCACCACCCCTTCCTCAGGGACTGAGATAATAATGAAAAATGCTGGGAACTGCAGTCCAACATCACCTTGAAAGCAACATGATTTTCACTCTGATTTACAATAAAGTAATGGCTGCAAAAAGCTTTAAATACTTTAAAACCACTATATATATGCAAAGTAAATAAATGGTTCTAGGTCAAAGGAATAAAGGTACTTGAGCAACAATTCAATCTGCCCAAGTCTGCACCTTTGCTAGAGAAATCCTAAGTCAGAGTTCTCTGATGCTGTTCAAACAACATTTCAAATAAAGTATTTTAATCTTCCATTGTTCAAGACCAGGCTTATGGCTTACAAACCCATTCTTGCCAGTCTACACAGGTTGGAACTTTACATATACATGACCCAGCTAAATATGAAGCCCCAGTACACCTCTGTATCAATTAGTTCAAGTCCTGAGCATTTAACATGTCTTCATATAATTGGAGTTTAATAACAGAAATCACCACCCACTTTGTCCTCTTGCTGCTGATTTGTAGTTGTTACAGGTACTGAGACAGGAATTACAAAAGGTGCTACAGCTACATCTTCTGAAGGCCTTTTGGTTTCAGGAGGAGTGTCTCCATCCCCTGCTGCCTTGAAGGACAGTTTCTGAGCTTGTAAATTTTCTGCCTCACATGCCTTAAAGGAGAGGAAATATATATTTATCTATAAAAACTGTGCATTCTAGCAACAAGAACACTAAATGCAATACTAATTATGTAATCATATTTTATTTTCAACCTTGCCTCTTCCAATGGGCTTATGGCTGATAATAATAATTTATGGGTGTTTTTTAAAAAAGGAAGAAAGAATACCCCACTGGGAAAAAAATGTCTCTCCACTTCAAGAACATGAAACCGAAACACCTGGCATCTATACTAGCATAGTAGGGCTGTGCACAGTTATTAGAGTGTGAAGGGGTTTTTTTTACATTAACTTGCTAATTTTATTCATACCTAAAAATAACACCTTCGATCACTAGGGGACACATTTTCCTTAATCAATAGGAAGCAAGTTGCATAATCAATACAAAGGCGTATACCCCGCATACTCATTTCTCTACATGGGCCAGAAGCATAATAGGGGAAACTATGTCTGATATCATTGATGCTTCCCCTCCCACAGGGCGGAAACTCTTCAAAATGTTAACAAAGAACAGAAGGAAAAGGAAAGAAGGCAAGCAAGTTGGTTCTGTCTCAACCCACATCCACCAGACTCTACCACAGAATTAATAATTTGCAATATTTTGAATGTTTTGGATTTGGGATAAATTTTTATTTAATGAATCTATTGTTGTTGCTGTGTTAGTATTTATACAATTAACTGCCTTGGGCACCCTCAGGTGAGACAGTGGAGTACAGTGTTTATAAATAAATAGTCAGCCCTTGGTATATGCAAGGATCTGTTCCAGACTGTGCCCCGGGGATACCAAAATCCGCGGATGCTCAAGTTTCATTGTCCCCAATGGTGGCATGGGCATACCACCATTAGGAACAACAGGACTTCAATGGCAGCACGTGCACGTGGCCCCGTCACCATTAGGGACAGCCCACATTGTCCTCTAATGGTGGCATGGCTGTGTGCAAACACGTCCACTGGGGACAACAGAGGCTGTCCCTAATGGCAGCGCAGCCGCATGAATGCATGGCCATTAGGGACAATGTGGGCTTCCCATCCGTGGATGCCTGAATCCACATATGTCAAGTCCACAGATACTGAGGGCCGACTGTACAAAAATGTGACAAGCAGTTTATGCATCTTCTGTATGCTGAAAAGATTTGGGAAGGAGGTATGTATACTGCCTCTCTCCACATACTATGAACCAAGTCATTTTTGCCTCTCTGCATGATTCCTGCTAAAAGTCATTTGTTGTTTTTTTTAAAAAAGGCACACACACAAAACCAGGGTACAGTGGGCTCTCTGGAATTGCAGGCTCCAGATCTGCCATTTTGAGTGATCATGTATGTCTGCATTTACATCATCATGGCTTAGGTCCAGACTATTTGAAAGACTATCTCCCCATATGAACCTGCAAGGGTCCTAAGATCTATGGAGGAAAGCTTTCCATCAGTCCCACCACCATCACAGGCTCACTTTCTCAGTGACTGCTCCCAGCTTCAGAAACGCCCTTCCACAAGAGGCTAGGCTGGCCCCCCTCCCTGCTTTCATTTCACCAGCAGGCTTACAATTTATAATCATGTTGGAGAGGCTTTTATATGGAGTTTGTTTTTTGTAGTGTTATATCATTTTATAGTGTTTTTTCGCTAGATTGTTTTTAAATTACTATTGTAAACATTTTTAAAACAATTTTATCTATGAGCCACTCTCAGTCCCTTTCTGAAAGGAAGGCGGTATAGAAATGAAATACCACCGTAGATCCAAAGAGCCAACTATATTATGCAGCCTCCTTCTAAAATGACAAAGGGGGAAACCAAAGGGGGAGCAACACAAATAGGAGAAAAAGAAAGAACACAGGACAAGCTATTTAGAAGGAATTCAAGTGTAGTTAGGTACAATCTTCTTGTTATTTGCCCTCAAGTCAACTTCAATCTATAGTGACCCAATAAATGAACTGTCCTCCTTGTGTCTTGCAAATTCAAGGCAATCGTGGCTTACTTGATTGAATCAATCCACCTGTACTGTGGTCTCCCTCTTTTCCTATTGCCTTCCACTTTACTAAACATTATAATCTTCTCCAGTAAATCATATCATCTCATGATATGTCCAAAATATTAAAGTTTGGTATGTCCAAGTATGAAATATCCAAAGCCTGAGTTTAATAATAATAATAATAATAATAAAATTTATTTATATCCCGCCCTATGGAAATCCAATCAGGGCGGCTTACAACCGTAAAAACATATACAATACCCATAAAAACATATACAATACAACAGACCCCCTCCCCCCCTTAAAACAATATTAAATCAATAATAATTTAAAACAGCGATTCAATTAATAATCTTGGGGACTTGCTCAAGGTCATTCCAGCGCGCCTTGTGGCTACTGCAGGGATTCACACTTGGTATCCTTTATTAAGACAAACATTATATGGTACTCCTTTGTTATATAATACAAACAAATCTCCTTGTTATATCAACTTTATATGAATGATTAGCATTGGGAATAACCTTTATTCATTTACCAGAGTTTAATTTCTATTTTACCTGCTGTTTTTCCTTCCCTGATGGAGACTGCCACTGCTCACTATAGAAACACATATGACTGTTCAGGCCCCTCTCAGTATAAAAGAGCTGATTGCAGGTTGTGCAAACAAAGTTGTTTCCATGCTCACTCTTGTCTCCAGGATCTCCTCCAGTCTTATTGCTTATGGCAAAAGTTGAAGCAAAAAGAGATGAGAAAACATATTATGAAGCCTGAATTTTCACTGTTTTGTACTTTACACTCAGTCCATATTCTATGCGTATTTATGTTTTCTGCTTGAAAGTGTGTTTTATATTTGTCTCGAAATTAATTTCTGCAGTTCATTTACCTGCAAACTGTTTTAATTAGAGAAGAAAAACCCAATGGGATATCGTATACAAATAAATGCTGTTGGAAACATAATGGCTGGAAGTCAAAGAGTTCCTCAGGGGCATGTGTCAGCCCAACTGAATAGCTGTACTTAAGATTCTTTGAACAGCCTCAGCCATGTACCATATCACAAACTATTCTTGACACTTTCTTCTCTAAAAATGTTGGTCTCTAAATTTCTTCTCTAAAAATGCTGTCTCTAAATTTTCTCTGTGTATGTACTATTAAGTGTGTTAATAGGCAGAAGTATTGTTTCCCAACTCAGCTTTCATTAGCATGGCAAAACTGGCAAACAGCAATCTGATTAGCTTTTCACAAAGCCATTGTCTCTGGCATCCCACATCTGACTTATAAGATACTGGTAGGTTTGTATCACCAGAGTTGACATCCTCTGCCCAGTCCTGATGAATTTTCATTTAAAAAGGGAGCTGGACTAGTACGGTAATTTATGAAATGCTTTCTCTCTCTCTCCCTGCACACCAAATTTTGGATAGTTCTTTCTGTTAGATAAAATGGGAAAGAAAAAGAAGTCTTGTAATTCTACACACTTCAAAATGACTTGTTCAAGACATTTTGGAAACAGTGTCATAAAAATAAATGTATGTATCAGCCCTTTATCCTGACATGGGACAAAGGGTGTATGCTTTTTAGGTAGGGGCTAATCTGCCTAATAGAACCAGGTTAATTAATATGTTTTCAATTCCAAACAATATGTTCTCACCTACTTCAGTTTGGTATATAAACATACTAACTTTTTCTTATACCTAAATGCTCCCAAGCTTTACATACAGGTGGCATGTAAAGTAAAGTAAAATAAAGTAGAAAAAAAGGCTTTTTTTTTAACCAGTTCCCCAAACCTGGTAACCTCTTAGAATTTCCTTGGTAAAATTAAAAGAGGAAGATCACAAAAAGGGGTAGATGTCCAGAGGACAACTCCCTTTTTGTAATCTCCCTCTTTTAATTTTACCAAGGAAATTCTAAGAGGTTGTCAAGTTTGGGGAACTGGTAAAAAACACCACCCATCTGATCCTAAACTTATCACAACTACTACCTCCATATTTATTCCAAATATCACAGCAATATAAATAAGGCAATACCTTTTAGTGCAACAATTTTTCAGTTGACAAGTATGATCCCAGCAAATTCCTAACTAAATGAAAATACATAAAGCACAAGTGTATATAACTCCCATTACTACTGCATAAATGGATGCCTAGCAAATAAAAGCACACATTCCATCTATTTTAGGCACTATTAAAACATCATGCTTACCATCCAGGAGAAAAGTGTTCTTCCCTCAATGCATTAGTAAAACTGTAGATATTTCCACCCTGTGTTGGACGGGAGGAAAAAAGTTAAATGCACTTAATTTTTTAAAAATAAACTTTTCATCTTAAGGATGAAAAGTTATCTTAAGGATGAGAACTTATCTTAAGGATAAGTTTTTCATCTTAAGGATTAAAATCTTTTCATTTTAAAGATGAATTAAGGGAGCCCTGGTGGCACAGTAGTTAAATGCCTGTACTTTAATCCTTTAATCCTAACATGTCCTTGCTGATGGAGAGATTCTGGAACTTCTAGCCCCCGAAAGCAACTTTTCCAAGTACTGTCTATTGTATAAAATGAGCCTAATAGATTTCCTCCAGATAAACTTAACAACAAAATATGATGACTCATAAACTTTGACAGACTTTTAAGGGTAGTAACCATGGTCTCTCCAGATATTCTTAGACTAAGGCTGCATCTGCACTGCAGAAATAATGCCATTTGACACCAGTTTAACTGCCGTGGTTCAATACTATGGAATTCTCGGATTTGTAGTTTTATGATATATTTAGCCTTTCTGTCAAAGAGCTCTGGGGCCACAACAGGCTACAAATCCCAAGATTCCATAGCACTGAGCCTTGCTAGTTAAAGCAATGTCAAACCACGTTATTTCTGCAGTGCAGATGCAGCCTAAAATTCCAGTCTTCCTTAAAACTGGCTGTGCTAGCTAGGGCTGCTGGAATTTGCAGACCAATAACACCTGGAGCATTACATGAGTCCCATCCCTCATATAAATATTAGAGAATAGCAGTCTTTGCTTTTGCTTAAATCCTTTTTAAAAATATGAATCTTTTTTTTAACTTTATCAAGAGAGTTATTTAAATGTACCTGAATTCTGTTGAAAATAGGCAGCTTTGCCTTCCCTCTGGCCCCACTGTCAAATGAATTACTAGGCAAGGAAAAGGATGCCATGGCCACTTGACTGGGAGAAGCTACAGAAGACACATCGAACTTTGGCTTCTCTTTCCGACGGGGTCTACCACTTCGAGAATGCCCTTTGCCTCCTGATTCTTTGGTGCAAGTCTTGCTCTTCTCTTTCTTCCTTGATCCAGGAGAGCCATTCTCCAACTGGCTCAGTTTCCCATAAGTGTGGTTTCCTGGAGTAGATTCATACATTACTGACTGGCTAGGGTTAGAGAAGTCTTTGAATCCCAGGCATCCTGCTTTCAAGGTCCTGGCCTGCTTTGCGTGAGAAATGCTGTCTGAGTTTACAGGTGATACAGAAAGTGACTGAAAGGGCTGCAGAAGAGTAGCTGAGTGGTGCTCTTCTTGGACCAAGGCCTTTTTCACATATACAGGAGATTGTTCTCTTTCTGTTGGTTCTGTAACTGAGTGAAGTAAATCAATCTGCTGCTGCTGCTGCAATATGCTCTGGAGTGGTTTCGCTACCACCTGCTCAGTCTCCCCAACTACTAGCTGTGATGGAGCAGAAATCTCGGTGTGAGACATGATGTGCTGAGATTTGGTGATTGTCTGGAACAGGTGACTCTGAACTTGTAGTTTGTCCTGGTTCACAGAAGATTCTTGGGATTTCATAAACAGCTGCCTGAAGACTGGCCCTGTTTCACTCTTCTGCAGAACACCTTGCTGTAGAGCATCTGGAAACCTTGTTCCTGGCCTAAAAGTCTCTTCAAAGCCACTGAGCTTTGACTCCCCAGGGATTTCCCCTTGTGTTTTTAAGAGTGGAGTGAAAGACAAAACGTCTGGACGCTCAATGTTATGTGCCAGAGAGTCAAAAGCAGGGGAAGTTCTCCCAACTCCTTGTGAAATGTCTTGATCTGAAGCAGATGACACCTGAGCAACATAAACACCACCTCCTTTGCTTTTGGTGCAAGCTGGTGGCACATTTCTAACCCACTGGAAGCTGCCACTTGATTGATGAGAAGTGGCAGGAATCTTTGGACCTCTGAATAATGGGAAACGAGGAATACCACTGTTTGACCAATACTCCATGGGTGTGGTTTCCAAAGGGAAGGGAGGTTCTGAATGTAGCTGTCGGTCTGGCAAATTTGTTATGTTCTCTGCTGGCCCAAGTACAGATACATTTCCAGGATTAATGATGGTATACAAACTGGAAGAGGTTGTATTCTTTTGACAAGAATAAAACTCCTTCATTTCTTTATCACCAGTCGTTTCCATGAGCATAGCAGAACTTGTGGGAACACAGGAAATCTGCCCACAAAGAGTGGTGCAAGGTTGCAAGGATCTCCTGGAGTTTGGTTCATTCTGTCCCACGGAGGGTGAAGAAGTGGGTGGAAACTTCTGGCCAACAAAGCTACTGACAATACACCTCAACAAGTCTCTGTTGGCCAAGAGGAAATCATTAGGGGCTTGAGGTTCAGGATGAACAGCCAGTCTCTCTGCAGTTCTCGTGCTGCTGGATCCCATCTGGATACGGGACTCATGTTGAGAAGGGGCACCTTCAGAAGCATCATCATCCTTTAACAACTTCAAGCCATGGTGCATTTCATAATGCCGACGAAGAGACCGATGGTCTGAATAGCTCTTATTGCAACCTTGTTCTATACACATGAATGGCTTTGTTTTTTGGTGGGTTAGCATGTGGCCACTCCTAAAGTTTTGGAAAAAGAATTGATACTATCTTTAAGAAATGCCAGCATTGGCAAGAGGGTTAACCTGAACAATTATTATTAATTGCTAAAATCTCTTCTGATCTTGGTTAATGTAACTCTCATTATCAATACCACAATTCAAGGGCTTAGAGTGATGAAACATATGGCAAAACAGTTAACCAAGTAGATGTGTTCCTGGATATTACTTCTTTAACAGAAAATTTGGCATCAGACACAGAAATAACATGGAAAGAATAGGGACGCATTCCTGCACCACAGAAAGGAAGAATACCGTAGTTCAAGCATTTTCAGCAAACTTTTTATCCAAAACTAACAATTTGCAAATGTGAAATCAAACAACCAGGTCAGGTAAGCTTGTGTAAAGAAAAAGAAAAATTTTGGCCCTCTATAGACTACTTCAAATCTTCTTCAAAAACCACCCAGGAATGTTTTTTTTTTTAATTTGGTTGCTCTGACTACTTTTCACTTTTATTACAATTTCCATTTTGATGGCCAAATTTACAAAACTGTTGTTGTTGTTTTTAATTTACCAGGGAGTCAGGTGTATCTGCTTTTCTCTTTTCCTGCTATTCTGCTATCACGCATCCTCAGTAATAGAGGCTGAAGGCAGCTGGTGTTTACTCTTCCAATTGCAAGGAGGCACACACAGCCACAGTTGGATCAGCTAGAGTAAAATCTTTAGTTTTATTGACTTGCTTATTGCAGACATGCTGCAGCCACCATAGTCAATGTTTCTTCTTCACCATCCCTCCAGTGCTGATTCTGCCCAGAAAACATCTACAAAAAGGTGTGGGTTGGATGGGCATAAAAAGACTCTGTAAAAAAGGAGGTTCTTTAACAGAGGTATATTTAGATTTATTTTAGCTGCCTTCTCATCACACGGGGACTTTGTGTAGTCAGAAACAACTCGGACTACAACTGGCCAAGTTGCTTTAGTCTTGCAGGGAGGTAGGGCGGGCAGAATGTCAAAGGAAAATAATTTAAAGAAGACAGACTAAGGAAGGCAGGTTAAAAGGGGTGATAATCCAGGAAAATGAGGCTAAGAGAATTAGTCCAAATGCAAGAAAGGAAGGAACAATGAGGAGTGAAAAGGTGGGCACTCTTAGAGGTAATAAATCTATGCCTAGGCTGTATGTTAGGAGCTGCCAGGACTACTATCTCCACAGGTAACTGGCCCTACAAAATGAATCACCAGACAGGCATTACCCCGGCCTAGGTACTGACCAGGCACTGGAGTGCCTCTGTTCGTTCCAACTGTTCCTTCAGCTGTCCTAACCAAGTAGGGCTATAAATGTTTAGTGTGGGGAATAATAATCCTTTCTTTTTTTTTTTCTTTTGCTATGATCCATGGCTCAACTCACATAGTGAACAGTGAGGGCGCACATAGTTGAATGCTCTTTAAAAGAAAAAGAAACCCCTTCCATGTATAAAACAAGATGCCAGAGTGAAAGGTTCTACATTAGCCTTCTCACAGGTATGATACTTTTCTAGCTGAAATGTTTGTAGCAGTATTCTATCCTTCAAGCCTCCACCTCCAATATAAAACATTATCATCCAGGTACAGGTTAACCACTCTTAGGGATAACTAAGCCCAGATCTTTGGCCATAGGCTCTAGCATTCATGGAAAATTCTCTCAATAACAAGATGATGTGGTTACAAGTGGCAACAGGAATAGGGAGATCTTATTTTGTTCTCCAAGAAAATAGGTCAATAGCTTCCCACAGTTCCATTTTTTTTTTCAGTTCAAGATACTTTCCTTGTAAAATCTTTCCACTAATATCCCCTCAATTACTCACACACGCACACCCAATTCTCTGTGGGCCTTAAATTATTTCACACATCACAAAGTAACATTAGAAAGCCTCTGTTTCCAAAATACCAATTGCTTATTCATAGCTGTAATTCTTCCTGGACTAGTTCTACAAAACCTGAAAACATATCATTCTACTGAACAGCGTGTTCAGACCACTGTTGCAAAGCAACTTCGGTAGCAGTTTTGCCATTTACTTAACTTAAGGCAGATTGTGTCATCCACAATGACTAAGGAATATTAACTCTGCATGGTTATTTGCCATGTACAGATGCAAACTGAAACAGGCCATATTTCTACTATAGCAAGAATTATCCTCATATATTTAAATCAGTTTTATTAGTAGATACATACAGGTGGTCCTGCCGCTTAAATGCTTTGCTGCAGATCTTACAGACGTGTTTCCGTTCTTGGCTGTGAGTCACATAATGCTTGCTGAGTGAACTGGTGCTACTGAAAACCTTCCCACAGAGGCTGCAATCCAGAAAAGGAGCTTGAGGGGAGCTTTGCTGGTTCTTTCCTTTCTTTCCACTGCCAGAGCTGGATCTGCCTCCTTGCTCCACTTCTTTTGGTGCTGAAGGGGCAGGAAGCTCTAATTCTAAATAAAGAAAGACAACTTTACTGGTATCAGTGCAGTTAACATGAGTGTGACCTAAATAGTTTCTGGTTTAAATCTTGTTTACCTTGCTAGGCAGTGCTAGGTAAGCCAGTTTTTGCTTAGTCCCCACCCCAACACTTCTCCAACACATGAATAAGAATACCAATTCAGGCTGCTGTAAAGATTAATCACCATATTCACCCACGCACTAAAAGCCCAAATTCTTCAAGATCCTAGCTTACCATTTCATATGCAAGTGTGCTAATTCACACTCTGATCTGTGTTCCCCTTATAAGCAGGAGCAACTAAACTCACCAGGAATTACCAGGGTGGAAAAGCTTAGAATTTCCAGGAAACAGAGATCTGGTCTTGGCACTCATCTAACAAAACTGGGAACAGAAGCAAACTTCAGATCCTGTCTTCAAACATTGACTTTTTAAAGGAGAAACACGAAAGGAACCATGGTTTGGATGGGAATAACTCAAGGCTTTCCCGCTCTGGTGAAGTTCCTGGTTGGAAAGGAATCATGCAAGACACAGCAGCACACTTGCTTGTGAACTATAAACCAGGATTCTGAAAAATTTTGTCTGTTTTTTTTTTGGTGGGTTTTTTGTTGTTGTTTTTGTGCGTGTGTGGGAACACAGCCAATGAATGGGAAGTACTTTCAAACCCAGGGGAGAAAAACTTTATAGAAATACCACATATGATTCCACTATATTTCCCAAAATAGAAATGCTCTTAAAGGGAACTTCTGGGGCCTTAAATAATAAAGAAGACTTTTGTCATAGAAGATAAATACCCCATCTCCAAACTATTGCTTGGTTCCACATGGCAGAAGAAAACAGTACGCCTATGCCAGCCCTGGACCTTATAGAGGTGGGTGAATTCTGCTGATTTTGCAGAGTAAGCTGAGTTCACTATATTCTTAGGAACAAGGATCTACCAGGTGAGACTATTATTTTGATTTTTTTTAAGTGATATTTCTTTTAATGGTTTTAAAGTGTTTTAAATCACTGTTGTTGTTGTTGTTGTTGTGTGTCTTCAAGTAGTTTTTGACTGATGGCAAGCCTAAGGCAAACCTATCATGGGGTTTTCTTGGCAAGTTTTGTTCAGAGGAGGTTTGCCATTGCCTTTCCCTGAGGATGAGAGAGTGTGACTTGCCCAAGGTCACTGAGTGGGTTTCATGACCAAACAGGAAATCGAACCCTGGTCTCCAGAGTTATGGTCCGATACTCAAACCACTATGCCAATTGGCTCTTGGTTTTACCTCTATAGATTAATTGTTTTTAAAATCACACTCTATCTTACACATATTTATTTTACTGAGTTTTTGTATGCTTTTAAATAATGCTGGTCTTAATAACCTAATAATTTAATAAGCCACTCTGAGTCCCAGTATTGGGGAAAAGGTGGATATAAATGAATAAAACAACACTTGGGGCCCTCCTGTTTACTAGTTCTTTTCCAAACAAAAAGGAGGAAGGGAAAGGAGAGAAAGATCCTTTTGGACAGCTACAAAAACAAACCATTACACGGACAATAGGATTGTGGTAGGGGGCTTCAAAAATCACTGAAATTTCAATTCCCGTTTAATACTTTTCTTGCTTATATTTCCTTTCCCCATACTATAATTATTTCAGTGATGATACTCTTCCAAGTTGAATATAACTTTTATGATTCTTTGGACCATGATCTTCAGTCTAAGATTAAGTAATAGCATACTCAAATCAAATATTAACATACCCTTAAAATGAAATAAAGCATGCTTCACCACCTGTACCACTTTAATCCTACACTTTCAGCACTACAGTCCTCAGAACACTTTATACAGCAGCAATCCACAAGTTTCTGCTTCCTTGCATGAGCATACTGTATGTTTACAAATGTGCACCTGCCATTCATGTTTGATGGTCCTTTTGTGGAAAAAACAAGAGTGTGCACACAGCAGTGAAGAGTGATGGGAGTTACTTGACAACAGAGGGAACACTCAGCAAATCTAAAGCCAAAACTCAAGATTTCCCTTTTTCTTTTTAGGCCAGAGATGGGCAACAGTGGAAGGATGAAGGTCACCACCCTGCATCCCTTGGTGGGCTGCATCAGTGTACCAAAGCACTTTTTTTTAATTAAACAAAAATCTTTCCAGGTGATTGTTTTGTCCCCCACCCAAATGACTCAAAACCATGTAGAATATAGTTTTCCTCACCCACCCCCAACATTCATTGAAAAACTCACAGAAGCCCTTCCCCCTGAAAAAATTAAATAAAAATCAGTCAAAATAGAAACAGAAAGTAAAGTCACTTCTGGTTTCCATTTTGACAGATTTTCAGTGGATGCTTTTGGCTTTGGGGTTTCTCAAAGCCAATGTGGGAGTGCTTTGAGTCATCTTGCAGAAGGGGAGTTGGGATAAAAATCACCCAAGAATTTATTTTTTTAATAGAGGGCTGGGGCATTTCAGAAACAACACTTTGCCCACCTCTGATTTAGACTAATGCCTTATACATGCTACAAATCAGCTAACCAGGACTACTCACCATGCAAGAGTGGCCGCGAATCTGTGTCACAGTCATCAAGGAGTTTAGTAGAATCACAGTCCTTCACTGAATACAAAGACAATGCGTCCAGGTTGTCCTCCAAAGAATCATTATTGATATTTGTAGTGGAAAGGCTAGGATCCACATCCAGGTTGCTCAGTCCTGAATAAATCATGTCTCTCATATCTGGGCATAAATCATGGCTGAAAGTATCATTACAGTCCAAAACCTGATTCCCTGAAAACTCATGAAGCTGCATCTCAGATTGGAGGGAACTATCATCACATGGATACTGGTCCATATTTGACCACCTTCTCTGTTTATATTTTATGTTTAAATTTGCTAAACAAAAGATTAAGAAGGAACTGTGAACAATGAAGAGACTGCAATTATCAGCAGATTCACACCCAAGTAATAGAGTTCAGGCACTGTCCTAAATATAAGCCAGACACTACCAAATAAAATGCAACACAAACATGCCTATTTACATTTCAATTAGAACAAATTTATAATTGCATTACAAAAACAAAGAGCAGCAACCAGAAAAGCTACTGTGCTCACAAAAACCATGTCAATATTTACTGATGAGATAAATCTGTCCAGATTCAGCACATGTACATTTAAAATTAAGCTTCATGCTTTAAATGGTAGATTCACCAACTAAAGTTTTAACTGATTAATAGTTCTGAGCCACTTGCAATTGGCACAAACAAACATTAATCTGCAGGCAGATTCAGATGCATACCTTATTCATTTTCTTAAAGATATCCTGGTTCTTGTGTGTTACAAAATGGAATGACACAGTGTTTTAATTTGTGATCCCCTATTGATCAGGTTTCTTTTGTAATGTAAAGAGGAAATGCTTATAACCACCTAAAAGTCTCAAGCTATTTGCAGATGAGAATTTCTTATGGAACTGCCATGGCCCATACACTCATGTTGGGGTGGGAGGGGGAGAGGAGTGTGTGCTAATGGTATTCATTTGTAATGCCCCCATCTTCTCCCAGGACAGCTCCCATCTGTCTGTCTTACAGGTCCATTTAATTTTTTAAAATGAAATTTAACACAATCTTTCCAACTTTAGAAGCTGTTAGTGGTACTCTTGTATGTTTAGCAGATGTGGTTTTGATACTGGCATTGACCTGCTGGGGAAGTGACCTTAGTATTGCTCAGCACACCCTCTGTATAACCTTTGCAACAGGTACGGTACCAGTTTAATCACCTCTTGTTTTTTTAAATAAATAAAGAACTTTTTATACAGTATACATTTTTATGCATTAAAATGACACTGAAGGATCTACAGCTAGAACACTACTTTAGAAAAAAGTATCATAGCAGCATAAAAACCAATTGTTATACATCTCTTCCCATGACCAAATGAATAAATGGAAAACATTGCCCCCATCATTAAATAAAATAAAGCATTGCAACACTTTTGCTTAAATGGTATTTTGCTGCAAGAATATTTAAGCATGACTTATTATTATTATTACAACACTGCTTTATAAATGTAATAACATTGTGCTTACTCAAAAGCAGTTTCACAGAATTCTAGAATCATAGTGCATTAAGCTAATCAGTCTCATTATTCATCTCATAAGTACGATGAAAAAGAACAAAGTGCTCAAAAACTGAGAATGTAAGGAAAACTAGAAAGCATTTTAAGTAACTTATTTTCTTATATGAAATAGCTTTGTATTTTGTTAATTTTAATGCTACATTTTGCAGTTCCCTTTCTTGTAGGTTACTGACTAACATCTCCATTGTTTTTCTCGTTTGGTTTGTAACATCTTGCCTGATGAAGCCCATGGAGCTTTGAAAGCTTGCAACAAGTGTATTGTACAATTTGGTTGGCCAATAAAGGTATCACTGATGGATTTTTGTTTGAATCTTCTTGTTGCAGTTATTGTAATTATAAATGATGCTATTTAAAGGTTTACACTTGTGTGACTATTTCATCTGGGCCTCTACAGAAATCTAATTATCTTAATTTCTGCAAGTAAATAAAACAGGGGAAATTACTCACATAAGCAGTACACATGGAGATTCAGGACGTTGGGAGCTTAAGGTGTATCAGTAGTTCCTCTTGTATTACAAATGTCACTCTAAAATTCTGCTCGGCTCCTAGATGCTGTTTCACCAGGAATAAAGCAACATTTATCAAGACTTCTCTTCACAGTGATTATGAAGAGGTGCAGTCCAGCAGTTCTTCACTCATAGCACACAGATTTGGGGGAAACTCCAGGATGAATGTACCCTAAGCATAAAATGAACACAAATGTTCAATACATACACACTCAAAATATGCTGTTAGCATTTAACTTGCATATTCTTAATCAGCAAAATCAAAATTGTTTACCATACAGCACATCACTTTTAGCTGGGTACAACATGGCTGCATATTTTTCTACGTATTTAAAAACTAGATATACCATGGGCCCTTGGTATCCGCTGGGGTTTGATTCCAGTACCCCTTGTGGATACCAAAATCCGTGGATGCTCAAGTCTCATTATATATCATGGCAAAGTAAACTGGTGTCCCTTATGTGAAATGGCAAAATCAAGGTTTGCTTTTTAAAATTCATTTTTCAATATTTTCAATCCGTGGGTGCTTCAATCCGTGGATAAACAATCCGTGAATCCACAGGGCTGACTGTACTTTAAACAGATAGTTTGTCCTATTTGATTCCGTGGTGGAATTATGTAATACAGTCGGCCCTCCATATCCACAGATTCTTTATCAATGAATTCAATCATACAGGGCTTGAAAAGATATATATATATATATACACACACACACACACATATACACACATACATTCCCAAAGTCAAACCTTTATTTTGCCATTTTGTATAAGACACCATTTTACTAAACCATTGTGTATAATGGGATTTGATCTTACATCAATTTTGGTACCCAAATGGGGGAGGGGGTCCTGGAACCAAACTCCGGCAGATACCAAGGATCCAACTGTACTAGAATAATAGAATCCTAGAGTTGGAAGAGACCCCAAGGGCCATCCAGTCCAACCCCCTGCCATGCAGGAACTCCCAATCAAAGCATCCCCGACAGATGGCCATCCATCCTCTGTTTAAGGGCCTCCAAAGAAGGAGACTCCACGGCTCTCCAAGGGAGTGTGTTCTACCACTGAACAGCTGTCAGGAAGTTCTTCCTAATGTTGAAGTGGGAATCTCTTTTCCTGTAGCTTCCATCCATTGTTCTTAGTCCTATTCTCTGGAGCAGCAGAAAACAAGCTTGTTCCATCCTCAGTATGATGCCCCTTCAGATATTTAAATAGGGCTATCATATCACCTCTTAACCATCTCTTCTCCAGCTAAACATACCCAGCTCCCTAAATCACTCCTCATAGGGCATGGTTTCCAGACCCTTCACCATTTTAGTCGCCCTCCTTTGGACATACTTGACTATTTACTAGTATTTAAAGTCTGTGCTCCAAATTATATATATGGGTGAGTGAGGGGGAAAAAAATCTTTTTTCTTGAGCATGCCTTAATGATTGGTCTGCAGAAAAGGCAGTTGGAAATATATTCCAACTGCCTTTTCTGCAGACCAATTATTAAGGCATGCTCAAGAAAAAAGATTTTTCCCCCTTCACTCACCCACGAAAAATACTTTTTCCAACCCCAGTAGGGATAAAATACACCCAACATTCCTCATGTTGTTTAGGATTCTTCTTGCCCCACAAATTAAGAATTTGCAACTAGCCTAATCCTCTTGCTTCTCCTAAGTGGATTATTGTTCCTGTATGGTGGGGATGGGAAGGACAAACAAAGAAAAATGCCAGTTGCACCCAAGTCCAGGTGGCCAGATGTCCTAACCGCAAAGGAGGACAAGGCACCATGAAATGTAAGACATGCAAGAAAAATTCAAACACAGTCGTGTTAGTGCGTAGAATCAGTATGTAGAGGAATTTTGTAGCACCTTTCAGACTCACTGAAAGAAGTTGGCAGCATGAGCTTTCATAGATTTAAGTCTACTTCCTTCCAAATGCATGAGGAAGTAGACTGAAGTCTTTCACACAGCTTTCTTTCAGTGAGTCTGAAAGGTGCTAGAAGATCCCTCTACATACTGATCCTACAGACTAACATGGCTATATCTTTGAATTCTACTACTATGGAAAGCACCAAATTTAGCTGAATGGAGTGGAAATCCATCAACCTCTTCAAGAAACTTGAAAGACCAAATGCGTCTGAGGAAGTAGACTTAAGGCTAGGAAGCTGCCAACTTCTTTCTTTCCAAAGATATAGGGCCTTTGCAGACTGCCAGAAATAGTGCACGTTAAACTGAGGCACTGCCCTGGCTCAGTGCTAGGGAATCATGGGAACTGTATTTTTTTCTGGGACATTGAGCCTTCTCTGTCAGAGAGCTCTGGTGCCACAATAAATTACAGTTCCCATGATTCCCTAGCACTGAGCCAGGGCAGTGCCTCAATTTAATGTGCACTATTTCTGGCAGTTTGCAAAGGCCCATAGTCTGTAGAATCAGTATGTAGCGATCTTGTAGCACCTTTGAGATTAACTGAAAGAAAGAAGTTGGCAGCAAGAGCTTTCATAAATTTAAATCTACTTCCCCAAATGCACCTGAGGAAATAGACTGAAGTCTAGGAAAGCTCATGCTGCCAACTTCTTTCGTTCAGTTGGTCTCAAAGGTGCTACAAGATCTCTTTACAAGCAAGAAAAATGAAGAACATGACAAAACAAAAAGCTAAAAACACTCATAATATTAACATAAAATTATGCTTCCTCAAAACAGAGAACATTTTGAAATTGGTCAGAATGATGAAATGTAGGACATGTCCTGGGGAAAGGAAAGCAAGGCATCACAAAATGGAAGGCATTCCAGAAAAAAAAAGCTAAAAACAGTCATATATTATGACCCTTCTATTCTATCTATATATTACAGTTTTTGTCATTTTCTTTCCTTTTTTAAATTCAATAAAGATTCCCTCAACTTGAATTCAAGTTTCGATTTTTTTGAATTCAAGTTTCAAATCTCTTTAGTTCTTATTTCAACCATTTGCCCTATCTTGCTTTATTATTGCCATCTTTTCTTGCAAAACGGTTACAGGAAACCACTCTTCCATAGGAAGTAAGGTTGAGAAATTATTAATTTTAAAACTTTATGCAATGCAACATAAGAGTTGAAATGACTTAATGAACTAAGAGTTTCATATCTGTAAGAGAACTTTGCTGTGGTTTCTGAAAGCTGGTCAAGCTTTGTAAAATAATATATATATATATATATATATATATATATATATAATAGAAACAGTTATATAAATGTATATTCATGCTTCTTAGTCATGCTCAAAATGGAAGACATTTTGAAATTGGACAGAAAGCTGGAATGTAGGACAATGCCCTGGAAAAGGAGGACGCCTGGCCACCCTGACTCAATTCCTTGGATTAAAAACTGGTTCTTGCCATTAAAATAAGGAGTTAACACTCCTAAAACTGGTTTTTGGAGGGGAAGGGGGCAGGAGAAGAAGCCTCCTTACCACAAAATATGCCTTTTGCTGTTCCTAGGTTTATTTGTAGTTAAAAT